>JAOXJP010232917.1:0-24432 GCA_025762735.1 Platanus orientalis | reverse complement strand
TCTTGTCAAACCCTTGATTGGGTGTTGATTGGATGCTCTTACCCATTTTAGTCTAAAAGAGTGATTGCACATTCCTTATTTGGAGAGAAGTGCGATTTATGGAATTATTTGTATTCCATGAGTGACATAACTTCCTTATTTACCTAAGAGAATCTAGATTTGATTTTACTCAAATCTCTCTCATGTGGATCCCATCCAAGCTAGGTTTTTGGGCCCGCTAATGGGCCGAGACATGTGTAGGCTTTGTGGTCTTATGGGTTGTTGTTTGGAACCCGGATCAAGCCTAATGGATTTGTCCATGTTTTTGGGCTTACTTTATGAGTGTGAGGCCCATTTATGGAGTTTTGGCCTTTTGTATACATTTAAATTTAGGCGTCTACAACAGGTCATTTCAAATTCTGACTCCTCTTCACATTATACAGAACTCTCTTTTGAAGATGAAGTGGTTCTGCCACCATAAAACTATAGTGAAGCGGAATTGGAGTATTTTCACTATAATGCAACCCGATCACGTGAAGCCCAAACTCATCTTCTACGAGATCTCACTGAAATGGACCCTGCAGCAATCATGCTCACATGCACTCGGGCTAGGGCTTTAGCTTGCTTGGACGACGTGGAAATGTATTTCAAGAATTCTGAAATCAGGAGGGCCGTAGAGTCTCTTTTGGACTATGTTACTGCTATTGCTCAAGCCGAAGAGACCTTAAGACTTGCTCAGCCTTCTCCTGATCTTGAAGCCCTCATTAAAAAATCAGAGGAGAAGATAGTTTACTTGAATAGGAACCATGTAGAGACAACTCGCCAAGATAGTTTTGGGAGTGCAGAATCAGAGATGTTGGTGGAGCGTTTTTACTACATCAAGACAGAATGCGCATGCCTTTGGCATGAGCTGAATGGCTATACTGCCATCTTGGAATATATTGAGGGTGGTGTTGAGCATAAAACACAATTGATTGCTCGAGTCAAAGTCATTTTGACTGCTAAACAAGAGAGGGAAAATGATGAAACCCACCCTGAAGAAGTAACCAAACGGGCTGATGCTGATGCCATTCTCCAACAAAAGACTCCAATCTCTGAGGCCCTTCGAGACAGACTTAAAGCTTTCATTTAACTTTAATCTTTGTGAGAGATATTTGTTTTCTTCTTTATTTTTTCCTTTTATGATGAAAAGACATGTAACCTTCTCTTTTCTAGTCTTATCAATGAATCATCTTTCCTTTTTCATATTTCCAGAATCTCTGTGTTTTTTTTATTAAAATAGCCACTTCATACTTCATCCTAACTTGTTTTCCTTCATTTAAATAGTCATTGTTAAGTCCTTTTAAGCTAAGAAAGATGGTTGTGTACTTCAAAGAATCCGTAATTTACTAAAATCTTAATCTGACCATTCTCATAGGTTTAGAAACCACCATTTTAACTTCTCAAAGATCAGCCACTCTGCCAAGAGTAGGCAATAGTCACGGCCACCTTGTCTTCTGCTATATAAGAGCAAACTTTTAATCTTGGTTGTGGCAAATGAAAATCAATTTGGTCATTCGCCTGTGACATAGTGGCGAATGAGGAATTAATTTATCATTCACTCACAGATACTTGGCAAATGGAATTATATTTTCTCATTTGCGCACAATTTTTTTTTATTTGCATTCTTTGAGAGGTAATGAAGACAGGCGGCGTAAGTCTCTTCAATTACTTACACGTGACAAAGGAAAGGGGGCTTTTGCCCATGATTAGGCGCTCTCTTTCAAATCCCTTGTGTCCTGACCAAATTACCCCCATGGGTATAAAAAGGTAGTCTTCATCTTCCTTGGCCATTCTGAGACATTCCAGCTTTCCGCCATTATTGACTATGTGAAGCTTTCAATCTTCATTATATTTGCCTTGAACCCCTGACTTCAAACCTTCCAACGATTCCTCTTGTCCCGGTGGGCATTCCATCACCATTTTTGCCATTTTTTACCGCGAGAAACCCTTCTGCATGAACTTCTTTTCTTTCTTGAACCAAAAACCTTTCTTTTGATTTTGTGAGTTTCCAACCTTCAACCGCTGATTTTATTTAGATAAATAGCTGAGGCTAGAGACTAGGATCATTTTGAGATGAATCTTGTCTATTTTGGCTTTATTTGGACAGTTTTATGCTCTAAGACACCTCTAGGAATTCCGATCTTCGTCTCAGGCGAGGATTAGGTTTCTAGCAACCATTCGCCGCTTTACATCTGGCTTGACTGGTTGCGAAACAATCTCCCCATGTTCACTCGTGGGTTGAGGTGCCTCCCATTCTTGCTTGGCAAGATGTTGGGCGCGAATGGGTTGAAAGTTTCTCATTCACTCACAACAAAGCGCAATGGCATCAACTCTCATTGTTGCAAAAGTGTGCGCGAATGAGTATTAGAATTCTCATTCGCCATCAAAAGCACATATTTGCTTAAAAATTGTAAAATGTTACAATGTTCATTTTTACTCGATTTCTGATTTTGGCTTATCTTCTCTGCAAAGTCATGGCTCCAAAAAAGAAATTTTTATATGACCGTGAATGCTACGAGAGCTTCCTTTCTCCTATTCGTCAATCGCATGAATGGGGCCATAGATGAAGCCTTTTCGACCCCGAATTCCTTAACCCGATTATAGACCATGCGCTAAGCCCTCCTAACTATATTAGTGATTTCGTTTGGACCATTAGACTCATCGGGACAACACAATTCGTGACACACTTCTTCCCTCCATTAAAGAAGGAGAGACTCTTAAGGATTCTACTACCAGTTATTTCAGGAGTTTGATCCGAAAGATTCTATTGGGAGAAGCGGCATGGGTTGGCTGAAACTACAGAGGATCTTCTTCCTTTTTAGTCAGTGGAAGGAAATAAGAGGCTCTTATTGAGCATTGCCTTACCAAATACTGCACAGAGATAGGTGCTGTAGGAATGGCTGAAGCATTACGCGGTTCCATTGGTAGCTTTGATAAGCATCATGCGATGGTGGTAGAGGTAATTTCAAGGTGGTGCCCTGACACTAATACATTTTTATGTTAGTACAATGAGTTAGGGATCTCATTGTGAGAATTTATCGGCATAAGCTACTTGCCTTTTGAAGGAAGACTGATGGAAGAGTATATCCCTTTTAATGCTCACTTTGGCATGCTTTCCACTACATGTCGAAGGTTGTTCTAGTTATTCTCTAAGTTCAACGACATAAACGTTTCATATGGCAGATGGTTAAGCCATATTAGTCAGGGTCCTTCGGGCCTATCCGCTAGGGGTAAGCCTTTGCCGTGGACCAAAGACAATGTCCGACGAAGCGTTGATCTTTACGACTCTACATCTTGGCTGAGGTTCATGCGACCTTTTTGAGTGGATGGGCCTTCCCCAGTAGCATGGGTATACGTATTCCCCCTAAAGTGTTCATTTCTATTGCTAATCTTGTTGATGGGATATGCATGAACTTAGTAGTCTCTAGTCTCTACTGCATATACAGTGGTTTGTGAGACATTGTGGAAGCGGGCCTTCGAGAAGGCTGGATCGGGGAAAAATTGTTATACTTTCCCTTCAATATTTCTACACATGATTGGGGTTGCACTTCCCTTCCATTTATCAGAGAGGAGAAAGGGACCTTCACAGGATCGCATATATCAATACTCTGAAGAATCAAAGAGCAGAGATGGTCTTACATTTTACTGCATTATTTTGTTTCACCTAGAAGCTCATCCTCCTTCTAGATCACTTATTTGGTAAACAGATCCTGACAGATGATGGATCATTATTAGGAGAGGCTTGGACATACTTTTGCTCTCTCAGGAGTGGTGAACTAGCCTGGAGGAGAGACAATCACCTCTACACGGAGGCATACAATCCACATAGATTTACTCGCCAATTTTCTTACTTTTAAGGACTTGTTTTCTTTCCCACTCATGCGAAGATAATAGGTAAGGAAACCACTCTAGAGAGGATTTAAGAGGCCTATTTGTTCTTTGTGAGGTCGAGGACAGGTAGCCGAGTGGTTATACCCGAGGAGATGGCTGAACAAGACAACCTTTAATTTAATTACCATTATGTCAAATGGTGGTACAATTCATTCTTTTTGTAATAAGATATAATGATGACAAGGCCAATTCCAATGTCATTTTTTATGATAGTCAGGGCATTGTAATAATGGCCAACAAGTCCTGCAATAAGATTTAAGCCTAGAAGACATCGGCTATGCAATGGCCTAAGAAGTCCAATAAGCGGCCAAGGGGCCAATAGACAGATACAGAGGTGATTCCACCATCTCCCTCAGCCACCGAAGATGACAAAGAGGAAGAGCAACCATGTAAAACAAAGAGGAAGAGGGGGCCAAGAAGCAAGTCTCGTGGGAAAAAACCCCAACATATCTTCTCTTGACTGGGTAAGGGAACCGAAATGGATGTGTCCCATTCATGATGATGATTTTGAAGATATCGGGGGTTATCCCATCTAAGAACCCTAGTAGCTGACAAAAGGAGTAAAATGACAAGAAATACCCTTCGTCAGGGAATTTGTGTTAGGGGGTGAGACTCTTGGAGATTAAATTCTTCTAGCCAATATGCTGCCCTTGCTGTAGGAACAAGGCTTGGTGCATCCTTTCAATCGTCCTTCTTGTGTCCCCACCAAATAGAGGGTTACACATGAAAGTCAAGTTGAGCGAGGTGAACAAGGTACTACTCCTGTTAGGTCTGGGGTGACTAAAAGATCAAGAGGACCATCAAGTATCCAACGTTATTCCTCCCACCATCAATTGTATGGTGTTTGTAGTGTAATTCGATGAGAAATGATGACTCTGTGGGAGCACGGGGAATCTATACAAGATTTAATTATCACCATGAATTGTTATGCCTTCGATGGTCATTTTTTGGATTATGTTTTCAAGAGAGTGACTAGCATCATAAGGGAGATTCTAGCATACTTCCCTGCTAGTCAAGACATCTCATTGGTGACCCTCGATTCACTTCCCAGTCTTATGGAAAACATCAAGAAGGAACTGGCGGCCACAAGTAGGAGCTTACCCTTTGTTACTTCTGAATCTGCTCATGGAACAGTAGAGAAACACATGGGAGAAGATGAGGTGTTCAGTTTCACGGTTAAGTGTTCTCTTGCCACTGACCAGCCTATTCATTTTGGCAACGAGCCTACCAATGTGGAAGAAGCAGCGGCTCAAGTTGAACAGGCCCTCGCTACATCACGCGAGATGACTAGGGAAGAGCCCTATGTCCCTTTCAAGGGGAAAGGTGTAGTTGAAGATGTTGAGCCCCCAAGTGCTACTAATGCAGGGACCTCTTCGAGTGTTCAAGAAATCAATAGGTCTTCCCACACACCTTCTGGGCAAGAGCCATGGAATCCTCCTTCACCAACCTCTACCGGAGGGCATGTCCAAGTATACTTGTGACTTTAGTATTTTTACGACTTTAATGTTCCTTTATTCTTAAGATTATTTGTCGATAGGTCTCCATCGAAGAATTAGCTAAGTCGACACCCCCTAACATCCAGAGACCAACCGTTGATGAGAGTTGTCCTCAGGTGACTGAGACAGAAGAACATTGTGTCCCAGAGCTAGATTTACTAACCAAACAGGCGAACAAGGTTCATCCTATCATCACCCTCGAGGAACAACGAGACTTAATGGAATCCATGCTAAATTTTGAAGAAACATATGTGAACTCCTCATAGGATTCTGAGGTATTTATAGGCCTTCAAGTGCCTTCTGACAACCTAAAGGATGTGGTTATGTTAGAAATAAAAGAACTGGTGGATTATGAGGACTCCAATAAGGATGACCAGAATGAACCGATGGCCCTGAGGAAGGAGTCCAATTAGCTTATGAGTCTGGCGAGGATCCTAATGAGTCACTTCCGACAACTGCTGAGACAAGTGACCAGGTTGCCAAGGATACCGGTAAGGAGGCCCTTGTTGATAACAAACCCTCTAGCCCTGCTGATGTGAGGATGTCTGAAGCGCATGGCCCCATTAAAGCCAGTGAATCTAAGGGCAAAGCTGTTGGTATGGCTGATGAATCTGTATCTCCAACTGCTATAGACACTCCCGTTGTTCTTCCCACCTTAGCTATTAAGGAAGATGGCATTATGGCTAATAAGGCGCTAATTGTGGAGGCAACTCAAGAAGAAGACCCTGTCTGAGAGGGATCTACTGTTGACGTGAACCCTCTAGAGTCATCTGTAGTAGACAAAGACCATTTTCAAGATGAAACATCCTCTGGGAAAGGTATATATATTGTTCTTTCCACACCATTTATGTTATTCATACATGTCTTCCCATGCACTAAACTTTTCTTTTATGTTTAATGTAACTGTTGAGGAGGAGCTCCCTACGAGGTAGGATGCTATTAAAGTCCCCCTCATGGGTCATGGTAAACTTCCGTCTTTGTTATAAGACACATTCTCATACACCTTGCTGACATTTTTTTTTACTTGCCCAGATAAAATTGTGAGCACGGCTAATGCCCTCAGGCATTCTTCTAGAATTTCCTCAGCACACATGATTCACCAAGAGTTACTTGCGCATATAACAACCCTAACACCTTCATCACCCAATCTTATGAGTACCCGAGATGAGGTGTTGGAAGCTTTGGCCGAGGATGTAGAGATCCACATTTGCAATGACGGGTTTCGGCAAGGGATAAAGCTGTACTTTGCATCTTTGATGAGGAAATCGATACTAGTATCGGAACTTGCAAGTATTGGGAGTAATACTGAGGCACAGGCTAGTTTGGATACGACATAGATTGAGAGAAAGACTCTAATGGAAAAGCTGGACCAGGCATGCGATGCAGAGGCTAGCATTGATAATGATTTGACCAGTGCCCAAGAGGAAATGATAAGAATGCAACCTCGAATTGAGGCTCTTAAAGTCACCCAGGACATGAGAGTGACAAAAGGGAGTGCTCTTGAATCCAGAATCTCTATAGTTTCTTCCAACATAGATTGTATTCATGAAGAACTCGTCAAGCGAGGTAATCAAATTCAATTTTCCTTGAGCGAAGAAGAAGATTTATGTAAATGTCTCATTTCTGCCTTTCTAAAATGATGTAATGAGGAGGATGTAAGAACTCTTATGAAGTAAAAGACTATGTTTTGCCCTTTACTATTCTGTCTTACTTTTCTCTTTCTTTAAATTATTTTCTTTACTCCATGTTGTGAGAGTCAAGTAGGATTTAACTTTATAAGAGTTAAATGTGACTGATGTTATAAGAGTCATGCTTGTTTAACATTATGAGAGTCAAATCTGGCAGACATTATGAGAGTCATATATCATTTGACTTTATAAGAGTTAGATATGGTGGACGTTATAAGAGTCCTATATCATTTGACTTTATAAGAGTCAGACATGATGGACGTTATAAGAGTCATGTGTTACGTGACTGTATGAGAGTCAAAATGGGTTAACTTTAAAGGTCAAATGTGATTGTCCTTTAGCATTATGAGAGCCAAATATAGCTAACTTTATAAGAGTCAAAGACCGGTAGCCATGGTCATGTATGCCTTTCCAAATGTCGCACCCTTTATGGCAAACATCGTGACAATATACATATATCTTTTAAGCGGCGTTAGTGTGGTCCTATTGCTAACAATGCCAGACCGTTACTTTTGCAAAAAGATGCCCAAATGACGCCGAGTTTCAAATCATTGCGACGAGATGAATCCATCATTCCATTCTCTTTCTGAGACGCCCCTTTCTGAAAGATCACAATCTTTCATGTTTATAAATAAGAGGATTGCTCCTGCTACTCCTTTCATTCCATCGGCTTTTATAAATACTTTCGCTTTATGTCTTAGACATGGCTCCCAAGAAAAAGGCTAAAGTTGGAGGGCCATCCGGATCTTGAGTGAAGCAAGACGAGTCTTCCTCAACCGAGGGGGAGGGTACCAAGCCTTTATTTGACCGTGGTACTCTTCAAGTCCTTTATTCATTCTATGCTCAGTCTCTTTTTTTTTTTTTTTGTTCTCATGGTCTGATACTACTGATTTCTCTTACAGATATAATAAGGATACCCACCACTGGGGAAGTAGAGACAAGAGTTACTAAGGTTCGCTGCAAACATGATGCATTGATTAGGCATTTAGTCAGCTTATCCACTGAGGAGGTGGATGTTTTTTTCGTTCAACAAGAAATCTTGGACTCGCTGGACCGTATAGAAATCTGTGTATACAATTCCGAGTTCAGGGGCATAGTCATGTGCCTTCTTGATGCTCTGTCTGGACTTTGCAAGGCAAAGGACATCCAGGTTTTAAAAGGGCAAGAGCATGACTTTTGCCTATGCCTCTAGGAGGAGGAGATCAAAATGGCTGACTTAATCGCCCAGCAGACCCAAGTGTTAGACGAGATTGGGCCACTAATGAGAGATGCAGATGAATTAATGGCGCAGATGAAGGCGATAACGGAGCGTTTTCAGTAAAGTTATGAATCACTAAAAACTCGTAAGAGGTTCTTCAATCATGTGGACAACTTTATTCATTGGACCATTTATATGGTGGACCATTGCAGGGGTGAATTAATGAGCCGAAAGATTGACCGGCATAATGGAATCTCTAGAGAGACTATTTATAACCTAAATGCAGCGCAGTCCGATATTGATGCGGCGAACGATGCTCTAGAGGTGAATGCCGAGGTGTTGCCTTCGCTTCATGCCAAACTCGTGGGTTTCAGCAGCCATGACCCAGCAAGAGACTGAGAGTAGTGTAAGGGAACAAGGCAAAGTGTCTTTTGTTGTAACAGCATCCTTGTAGCGGCCTCTTATATTAATAAAAATTTTAATTTATGTCCAAAAATATTATGCTTTTATGTCTTCCCAGATATATTGTCCCTTCCCTTTGAGAAATGAATGTATCATGTAGGTATAGAACGAAATGATATAGTTCTCAAAGAGAGGATGTGGAATAGGTGATGATGGGGCTGTGCTTGTCTTGTTATGGCAGGCTGCCTACATACCCTTGAACAGGATCAAGCCTGATCGTAGTTTGATTATGGGATTTTGGGTGTTTTGTCCCTTTTCTGCCCCTAATGGTTACTCATTAGGATTGGGGTTCGCTTAAATTTTTCAACACAATGTCATTGCTAGTTTTCATTATGATCAACGATGATTTGGTTTTGTCATTAATGGATTTTTTTATTCGTGGTGCCCATACAGGTTTTCACCATGCCCCTTCCATCACGCATGCAACATATGTTTCTCCTTTTTACACTTAGGATCCCTTAACCTAAGACTGGGGTGTGCCTACTTTTGCATCTCACTACCATTACTGGTTTTTAATGAAATCGACAACTCTTTTTTTTTTTTAAGAGAATGTAGAAAGGTTGCATCTAGGGGAAAAGATGTATGGACTACCTACATACCTGTATAGGACAGGATCAAATCAACATAATTCCTTGAAGGCGATTATGTGCCATCCTAAGGATAATATTTCTTCAAGAATTTGGCATTGGTAATAGAGAGAATTTGGTTGCCCTCCACATCACGGAGCAAGTATGCACCATTGGGATAGGCCTTTTTGACGGCATATGGGCTCTCCCATTTAGAGGCGAATTTACCCTCATTTCTCCTTGTGGGATCAAGTGGTGATCTGGAGAGAAGAACGAGCTCACCCTTGATAAAGGAGCGAAGCTTAACTTTTTTGTTGTAGGCTCTGACCATGCGTGCTTGGTATAATTCTAATTGTTATTGTGCGGCAAGCCTGGATTCATCAAGGGTCTCCAGTTCTGAAAGGCGAATATTGGCAGCCTCTACCTTTGTCATGCCATCTTATATGGCAACTCGTAAAGATGGGACCTAAATTTCAACTGGAAGAACCACCTCTGCTCCAAACACCAGAGTATGGGGTTGCTTATGTAGGTGTACGAAAGGTGGTACAGTATGCCTAAAGTGTTTATGGTAGGCGCTAGTGTCAGTTTTTCTTATGTCTAGTCACCATTTTCTTAATGATCTTGTAGAGGGTTTTGTTAAAAGCTTCTGCTAGACCATTAAGTTGGGAATAGTATCTTGAAGAATGTTCTAGATGAATATCGTACTTTGCCATTAGTCGATACAGAGGTGAATTCATGAATGGTTGGCCATTGTCTGTGATTATGCAATCGAGGACTCCAAACCTATAAATGAGGTGGACCTTGATGAACCAAACAACGTCAAAGGCTTTAATTTCCCATAGGGCAACAACCTCTGCCCACTTAGAGAAGTAGTTTGTTGTGGCCAGAATGTATTGATGCCCCTTGATAGAAGTCGGGGTAATGGGACCCACTATATCCATTCCCCATTTAGAAAATGGCCATGAGCAAGAGGTGATGTGTAGTGGTTTGGCAAGTACATGGCCGTAATCATTGTGTAAAACAGACATGACATCATTTGACATATTCAATACAATCAACTACCATTGTTGGCCAGTAATAACCGAGCCTTTTTAGCTGGTATTGATGCTTAGGGCCACTTTGATGCCCTCCGCACACATCGGCATACACTTCAGTCATCACCATGTTGGCCTCGTTAGCTGATAGGCAATGCAACAATATGTCATCAAGTGACCTCCTATATAGTTGATTTCCCTATAAAGTAAATCGAGTGGTTTGTCATTGTATTTCAGTGCGCTTCACCGGGTTGGGCGGCTCACTTCTATTCATGAGATGTTGGATGAAGGGTTTGTGTCAGTCTTCTTCCTTTATGGTTGGTTTGTCAATTATATTCTGGTCATCACATAGCTCAGTATTGCAAACCGTGAGAGCATCATCTTCATTGGTAGGGGCTAATGGGGAAACCACCCTTCTTTCACCAATGTGAATGAAGAGATAATCATCCCTGGGATGAGTGAGGGATGTTGTCAAACTGGCCAGCACATCAGCTTGTCTGTTGGAATCCATTTTGACATGTTGTATCTGTAAGCGTTTAAACAACTTGGCTAACTCTTTAGCTCTTTGAAAATAAGGCGTAAGGATTGGCTTTTTGATATGATACAGACCGTTCATTTGATGAATGACGAGCTTCGAATCTCCATAAACTGTGAGGTCGTCTATAGGGATTTCCAATGCCAGCTCAAGGCCTACAATTAAAGCTTCATACTCAGTCTCATTGTTTGAGCATCCCTCAGTCAGTGTAAGGGAGTGCTTGATGATGTTGTTGTCTGGGGTGACGAAAACAATACCGATCCCTGAGGACTTATCAGTATTGTCTCCTGGGGAGGCAGAAGGACCCCGGGATGATCTGTTAAAGAACATTTCCCAGTCTTTCTTTATTTGTACTTGCATGAAATTCTCATCTGGAAACTCCATCTATAAGGGCTAGTTGTCAGGCACTAGATGAGCTGCTAGGGAATCTGTCAATGCTTGTCCTTTAACCGCGTGTTGCAGGATATAGTGAATGTCAAACTCTAAGAGAAGGATAGTCCACTTAGCAATGCACCCTTGAACTGAGAGACGGCTCATGATGTATTTCAAAGCGTCGGCCCTTGATATAAGGTGCACCGATGTGGTTAGGAGATATTGCCTCAGCTTTTATAGTGCAAATACCAGAGCCAATCAAACTTTTTAATGGGAGAATAATTTAACTTAGCGCCAACCATTGTCCTACTGAGGTAATATAGAGCATGCTCCTTACCTTCCTCGTTGTGTTGAGCTTGTAATGGCCCTAGAGATGATTCTATAGCCACCACATATAATAATAATGGCCTTCCCGAGGTCGGGCTCATCAACACTAGTGGGTGCAGTGAGTATTATTTGATACTATCGAAGGCATTTTGACAAGCTTGGTCCCATGTGAAAGGAACTCCCTTCTTCATTAGTCATGAGAAAGGCTAGAAACATCCCGAAAGGTTTGAAATAAATCTTTGAATATATGCAAACCTCTCCTACAGCTTCTTAAGTCCAAAAATGGTCCTTAGTGTGGGAATTTTGATTATAGCCGTAATTTTCTTAGGATCTATCTCGATTCTCTTATGTCGAACAATAAATCCAAGAAATCATCCTGATGATACACCGAAAGCACATTTGAGAGGATTCATTTTCAAATTATAACGGCGAAGCTATTGGAAGACCCGATCCAAATCAACGATGTGGTGCTACCAAGCTTTGGTTTTACTACCAAATCATCAACATAGCATTCGACAACATCATGTAGCAGGTCCTTGAATATGTAGGTCATCGCCCTCTAATAAGTAGCATCGACATTCTTTAGACCGAAGGGTATGACTCTATAACAAAATATTCTAATCGGTGTATGGAAAGCAATAGCCTCTTCATCTTCTGGGGCCATATGTATCTGATTATAACTTGAATAGCCATCTATGAAAGAGAGAGCCTCATACCCCATGGTGGCATCTACCAGCAACTCTATGAGTGGCAGAGGGCAGTCGTCTTTTGAGCATGCACTATTAAGGTCCCTATAATCAATGCACACCTTGATTTGACCGTTCTTTTTCTATATAGGCACGATGTTAGCAAGCCATTTTGGATATCGGACCTCACGGATGAACCTGGCTTTAAGTAGCTTTTCTATCTCTCCCTCTATTTTGTTAGCAATGTCGTGTCTGGCTTTACGAGGATGTTGTTTAATAGGTCGCTGGGCTGGGTTGATGGACAACCACATTGGGGTCTAATCTTGACATTTCAGAGTAATTCCAGGCGAACATGTCCCGATTTTGCCTCAAGAATTTTAGATATTGTGTTTGCTCTTTTGAAGAGAGGCATGCGCTAATTAAGGTAAGGCGGAAGTCGTCCTCCATTCCCAAATTCACCTCAATCAAATCATCCACTGTCACTTGACCTCCATCTTTAAGTTTCAGAGGGGCAGGCATCACCGATCCCATGATGAAATCTTCAAAATGTGGTGATTGTGTTTCTGCAAATAGGCACTCGAAGGGAGCATCTTCGAATAGGTCAACCCATAAGCCGTTATTGCATGTAAGGATACTTTTTAACTTTGTGGGCTTCCTTCCCAACCCTCATGTGTCATCTTTATTCTTAGAATGAAGGACTATTTACTCAAATTGCTGAGTTAGAACTTCTTTGCCCTTATAAGAGTTCTTCCATTTCCTCTATTGATAGAAGCCAGAGTTTTGGAGTAGCTGAGAAGCCAATTTTGCATATGGAAAAAGCCCAGCCGGGTCCTTGAGTTCTCGCTCTGAGGTAAGTCTTGAATGGCTGGGAGGCTGAGTAGGGCCTTTAGGCAAAAAGATGGAGGGTGTCCGATAAGCATCAACACGTATTCCTGACAAATGTGCCAAAGGAAGGACAAGATCCTATGCGACTGACTCGGGTAGTAAAGATTTGTCCTTAATAGTCATGACACCATGTTTTACCTTAGGCTTCCTCGGCATAATCTCGCCTTTATTGTTTCTTGCTGGAGTCCTTAGGTAGTCAGGCTTTTGGTAATATGTAGCATCGGCAAAGTAGGTTTCTGTTGTTTGAAAGGGATTGTTATCAGCTATTATGGTGCCCTGAGTATCTTGTTGGGGATACTTGATGCACTGATGATACGTTGATGGGACCACTTGAAATTTGTGCATCCATGGCCGACTGATGAGAGCGTTGTAAGTGGTATCCACATCGATCAAATAAAAGGATGTCTAATCCTCAATATGACCATACTTTGTCCTTAGCCTAATGGAATCGAAAGGACATTGCTCATTTTGATTGAATCCTTGGATGACGAGTGTATTGGGTCGAAGTTGAGATGGGTCTACTCCCAGATAGTCTAATGTCTTGGCTAGAAGTATGTTGATTGCTGAACTGCCATCAATCATAACTCTAGACATAGGTTGATTATCGATAGAACCTGTGATGAATACGGGTTAGTTATGGCTGGGATTGTCTAAATACCAATCAGTATCTTTAATGGTGACTGTGGGCATGCATAATCCTTCTCGTGTCGCAGTTTGCCAAGAAGCCCTAGCAATCTCATCATTTGTGGAAAACTCGTCTGGATAAGTTAAAGCATAGATCATGGACACCCTGAGCTCTAGTGACATGTGGAGGGCATCATAAACAGTTAGTAATGACAGGATCTTCTTGAGGTGTGCCATTACGTCATACAGAATGGGGTTTTCTGTCTTTTTGATGGCTTTATTGTGCTCGACTTCTATAACCGTCTTTTTCATTGCATCAACTTATTGATGAGCTGTGGGGCCTCACAACGAGATCTACTTTCTGAACCGCAACCTTACTTTATTGACATGTCGGGGATGTGGTTGGTGTCCCTCCATTGGGATAATGATATCGAGTTTGGTAACATTGCAAGCCCCTACTTGCGGGTTATCAAATATTTCATTCTTAGAAAGGTCTTGAGAAGTATAGGCAAAGCTAGACTCATCATCGCTAGGGTTGTCTAAGTCAGTGACCAATGGCGGCATGTCTTGTAGATCTAAATCATGACATCGAGTCTGCCATAGGTTTGGGACATCATCATCCTCGTCAGCTGAAGTTAAGGAGTCACTAGCGATCATATCAATGTCCCATTGGTCTTGAGGTAATAATTGCACCACGCTCTGTATGTATTGAAGATCATGTCTATAAGCCCTTTGTCGGTGATAAAAATGATTGATGAACGTTGGCCATGAAGAAACATAACATGATGGTAATGTTAAGTACTAATCAAAAGCATGTGAGTCTAGAGACACCGGGAAGAGCCGTACCAATAGGTCATGGGCGGTGGCTAGCTGGCCTATTTCTTGTAGGAAACGACTAGTGTGAAAATAAGGATCCCCATTCCCTATATATAGTGTGAGCAGAGGAAGTTGATAGCCTTCAGGAAACTCGGGAAGATAGACCTCATGTTTGATAGGTTACCTTGTTTCGCCGAACCGTCGTGAATCCAACAGTTAGGCAATGATTTGATCAGGAGCACCATCAAATTCCTCATATGTTTATTGTTGAAGAGGTTGTCTCAGTGGATCCTTATTCCAAGGATCATAGGGTTTCATGCTTGGTTTCATGAATTCATGGATGAGCATTTCAATCATATGACCCCAAGAAGTTATAATTTGTGGTGCTAGGTTCATGTACCAATCTAGTGGTGAACCGTCTAAGGAGAGTGGGAATAGTCGCAATAACAAATTGTCATTGTGCATTACTTCTCTACATGATATCATGAACTTGAACAAATGACACTGCGGGCATTGGTAGCTTTCATTTTAGAAGATGGCAAATAACGGGACTTCAAAACCGGGTGAAAATGCCTCAAAATAGACTAAACGATGACAGGAAAAAGTTCATCACCTAAACTTGGCTAATATATTCCGAAAGTATGTGCGCTTCCAGGGTGTCATTGGCAGACGGGTAATCCTAATAGACCGTAACAGAGGATCTTGTATGGTACCTGTTAGTGCAATGGAAATACCCTGGACATTATATCTATAGACCACCATTGGAAGAGTCACTCTTTTGGAGTGATCTTGGTAGGTTATGGTATTCTGCAAACAATCGATCACTATTATTGATCCTTGTGGCGTTGGTGCCCAATGTGCTCCTCGCAGGCTAGGATTTTCATTATGTACAACTGACATCATATTGCAAGAAGCTATCAAGGATTGGGGCAGGTCTCCATGTATGAGCTTCTTTAATGTAGCCAATGCTTGAAGAGGTAGTTTTGACAAGTCATCCTCCAGCGATAGAATGGGGCCTATAATTCTGGGAATCTTCTCCTTTTCTTGTGATACGGTCTGGAGTATTCTTTTCCATATTATTTTGCCTTTAGATGTCGTCTAATTTCCCTCACTATCACCATCATTCTTACTGTCTTGGGTGTCAAGCAAATCAACCATATCTTCCTCAACGAAGACGGCGTTGGTGGTCATAGCTCTCATATTTGCGTCTAATTCCACAATGTTCTTATCAATTAATTCTTGGAGCTTGTCCTTAAACACAAAACAATATTACAAGGTATGCCCTAGGATGTGATGATACTTACAATACTTTGGGTCATTGACTTTATCAGCCTCTACCAGTCTTTTTGACTCAGGAAGTATGATATCCTATGACTCCACTATTCATTTGAAGAGGCTTTCTAAGTCATCTGGATGGAATGTATAGGCTTTCTCCTAATGCTCCTTCATACTTGGCCTTCTAGGGGGAACTTCTTGCTCTGCCAGCTTGATTACCTTCCCAGTATGTTTAACCTTCAACTTAATGGGTGACCACTTAGCGCCAACCATGGCCAATTTCATCTTGTTAATTATTGTTTTTTCTCTCTTTTCACGTTTGTGGTCGAGCAGTCTTCTTTCTAAAGTAGACACTTTAGATATCAAATCATCAAACCCATAATTCTTCTATGCTGTAAGATGGATAGAAAGCTCAAAGGCTATGTTCTGCAGACACATTTCGAGGACCGTCTCAATTGGAGGTGCATTCTCACAAGCATAAGACATATTTTTCCATTTGTTAATGAAGTCGACAACTGACTCATTGTCCCGTTGTCTTTCATTAGTTAATTCATACAACTTCACAGGCCTATATGTGCCATGGAATTGTTGTATGAATGCCAGTTTTATTGAATCCCAGTCCAAGATGGAGTTGGGCTTCAAATTTGAATACCATATGAAGGCGGCTCATCTAGGGATTACATAAACAATTTTAATAACATCACCTTGTTGGGTAATAGCGCCACACTAAGACTTAAAATGAGCAATATGTTACTTTGGACATATTGTCCCATTGAATGTGTTGAAGTGAGGTTTGACAAACTTTAGTGGAAAGGGTACCGCATCCACGTGCGAGAGATATGGTTTCCCAGTGATGTATGTGCTTACGGTTTCTTGCTCTTTGTATTCATTAAGCATTTTAGTCATCATGGCCTGCATGTAGTTAGGGTCCATCATTGGTGGAGCCTGATGTGCATATGGTCCTTATGGCATGAAGGGAGGTTGGGCATAAGTATTGTAACCATTATAACCATATGTACAGGGAGGTGTCGATCCATACAAAAGCGGCTCTTGTTGATGATGAGGGACCTGTGAGGACCTTGTGGCTGTGGCCCTTGCAGAAACCCCTGTGCATGCGGTCTTTGTGAAGAGAGTACATTAGGCACAACACTTACAACGGGCACAACACCGGGTAAAGTACGTATATCCTCCTTGGGCTTGGCTAGGAGCAATTGGCCTAGCTGACTCTACTGTGGTAAGATTATGATTTGGTGGGATTGCACCTTGTGTTTCCAGTGCGAATTTCTTGATCATGGCTTTTAGTTCAGCTATGGTGACTTCTTGGGTGGCCAAACAACAGTCTCAGCTCTTTATTTGCGCTCACCATTCTACAGTTGTAATATGTTCCCCTTCGAAACCAGAATGGTAATCCCTGAGGTCTACATTTTCTATATTTGTTATTGGATCGGTGGGCAAATCCTGACTTTCGCCCGACCCTACTATTGTAGTCTCAGTTGCCTATGAAGTAGAGGTGAC
Source organism: Platanus orientalis (assembly GCA_025762735.1). Classification (NCBI taxonomy): domain Eukaryota; kingdom Viridiplantae; phylum Streptophyta; class Magnoliopsida; order Proteales; family Platanaceae; genus Platanus; species Platanus orientalis. Next base: position 7,041 of record JAOXJP010232917.1, on the reverse strand, counting down.
ATTGATTGTGGCAGTGGCCCTATGTGTAGAGTATGAACTATCCTCATGATAAAACATGACAGGACAAGCTATAGGACCCCACTCAATAATTGGCAACCCTCTTGAAGGTGCTCTGGGTGTTCTGGTACTTGCAGCCAACTGACTCCTAGTCATCATACTAGCAGAGTTAAAGGCACGTGGTTGTGGTTCAAGAGAACTAGGAGTATCAGCAGGAGTGTCTTTCCTTGCCTCAGTGAACATTACTATTGCTTGGGAGTTGTGGACAGGTCCAAATCTCTTTCCTTTCCTAACATGGTGTGCACGACCTAGATTGTTTTTGGCATTGGAAGGGAAGAAGGGGTTATCTCTTTGTGGGTGTGCCCATGGTGGTATTGCATTGATTTGCATACCCACTATTTTTGGTTGCTCATAAAAGAACTGGTGTACCTTAGCCTTTTGCTTGCATTTAGAGGATGCAATTCTCCTCATTTTTAGTGATTTACTCCCTTCACCTCCTTTAGGGAGATCAAATCGGGTCAAAAGCATTGAATTTCTAAATTCTACCCTTGCTCTATTGTTTTGCTAGTTATGCCTGATAAGAGGGGTGTGAGTGACCATGTTGTCCTATGACTAGTCTTTTTGTGAAGTATAGGCTTTAAGATTCTCTGCCTTAGGTCCCTTTCTCTTGTATTGCAAGTTTCCTCCATGGCCAGATGGTCAAAATATTCCAACCTGATTGATAAACTGCTGCTTTATCTGGTCCCTGAGCATTGTGGGAGTTCTTGTGAGAGTAACATGGACTGTAATCAAACCATGATTCTCAGGTGGCGAATGGAGATTTTGCATCAGGTCTAGAGGTGTGCGCGAATGAGGATTTACTTGTTCATTCACCACGACCACGTTGCGCATATGTCACGGAATTGTTTGGGAATATGAAGTTTCATCATCATTCGCTACGGATATAGAGCGTGAATGTCGTCGCTTCCAGGAGTACGGAATTACCCATGAATGTGAAGTTTTATTCTTATTCGCCACTGGTATTTGCACTAAATTGTGTGGCATTTGCACTAAATTGTGTGTGAGGGATGCAAATTTACTGGCTGGTACCTCTCCTTGGTGAGTATAGTTAACTTCAGGCTTATGTATTTGGGCTTTCTCCCTTTTCTTTGTTGCATGACACCTGCGTCCGTGAGCATATGTCTGTAAATGAGAAATGTGTATGTCATTCTTGGGACTAGTTTCTGGCGAATGTAGACTTGTATGTTCATTCGCGTACCTTTGTTGCGGCAAATAAAATTCCGGGCCCTTGCCCGAGACAATATTCTGTCCTTTTTCAGAGGTTTCAGTTGCTTTTGACTACTTTTTTTTACTCATATTTAGGCATCCATTGTCTCCTTAACTTTTTTGATATGATTTTGGGGGCATATCCCCCTGATTTAACATTAATTTTTGTTCTTCTTGGCTGAGATGGACATTGCTGCCACAACCATGGGGAAGACTAGTGGCTTAACCCCTAATGAAGTAAGGGAGACTGAGGCCTCAACCTTATGCTGGGAGATTGAAGCCTCAACCAAAGGTGGGTTTTGGGAGACCAAAGCCTCAACCGAGTGGATGGATGGTGGTGGGGAGACCAAAGCCTCAACCCACGTTTTCCTTGTGGCTAGTGTTAAACCAGCAAAGGCTCACACAGTTGCAACTCCATTGGGGTACCTATTAAAGCGTGCAACAGTCATTAATACAAGAAGCTTAAAGAGAGTGAGAGGAAAGTCTAGTCCCATCGGGCGTGCCAAAAATTTGCTACACCAAATGTTGAGCCTTGTTATGAGGTAAAATTCATTGAATAAATTACCTATCCATTTTAGAGGCTAGTTTATTATTTTTATGAGTGGGGGATTGAAACTCTAAGTTTGATAAACTTGTTGATTACACTCGTTTAAGACAGCCAACCTCTGATTATCTTTAAGCCACGCACATAAAATAGGGTTGCAATTATGTAAAGAGAAGAAGAAAGGGGAAGTAGAGATGTTCTTTAAAATATATAAATATGGATTACACTTGGTCGTTCATTAACAAGTTTACCTATTTGGAACTTGATTCATATTCAAGCTCCCTATGATATCTTCCTAGGAAGGTTGCAGAGGTATAATAGATGTACTCCATCCTCTTTTGGAAGAGAGATAGCTTGTAGAATTTTAAGGAAAAAAATGGATGAGCTTGCCTTGTGATGAACTCCTTCAACTCTCTCGTTCCTTCTTTTTCTATTATCTTTTTTGTCTCTGTTCTTCTTTGAACATGTAGGTATTTATAGGCCACAAAAACAGTTTAGAGAAGAATCCTTGTTTGATGAGAACTCTATCTCTTCCATATCATTTCTGTTGAGATGAGATTCTTCAAATCTTATCCCATGGATTGAGGAGATTCTTCTATGCAAGAATATGCCATCTTTCATTTTCTGAGCCATTAAGGAACTCACAAGAGTCGTGGTTATCCAAAACAACTTTCCTAGGAAGAGATAAAACTAACCTTCAGTTTCTGGTTTCCGCAGTGCGTGAGTCTATTCGCGCACACTTTTTAGACGAGAGTGCATAACTGAAATCAATTTTTGTGTGGTGAATGAGAATACAAATCTCCATTCACCATAACATGTCTAGCGAGTGAGAAATTCATTTCTCATTCCCACACACTTTTTGGGTGTCAACAATCACAAAATATTTTCTTTATAAATTTAACCTTTTATATGATCTTATGTTGTATCATATTATTGTTGGTAATTTTTCTATTCTTCTAGTAGAACCAGGTTCAACTACTATGACTTGACAATTATGGGTTTAGTCATCGCCTCACTTAAGAGGACTTTTACATTAAATAAGAAAAGACAATAAAAATGTACGAAAATAGTATAATAATTACAATTAAAGACAAATACAATGATTTCGTACATTTACTATTTTCACCTATCATTTACGCTTCCTTGATATGACAGAGTTTGATCGAAAATTGGAAAGTTTAGAATTGAATTCAAAATAAGTAGGTTAACAATTAATGTTACTATTAATTACTTTATGCCTACTCCTAGATAAATGAAAAGAATGTTGGCTTATGATATTTTTTTCATTCAAGCCATTTATATAACCTATGATACTGTTATTCAACGGCCTAAGATGATCTTGAGTTTGTAGTCATGTTGATAAATATGTCATATTGAGATCATCACTAACCGTCATCACACGTAATCTATCACGATTCATTTCTTTCTTTGTCAGCTCTATAAGTTATTTTTCAAGTGTCAATTACTTACGATTTTTTTCATTTTCCTATGCCTTACTATTTTTTCCTTTCTAAGGAATCCTTGGCCACATGTCCTTTAAGTAGAGGACAACTTCAAAAAGTAAAATAAACAGTTATATCAGGAAAAGGATTTGTTACACCCAAAATAATAAGTTCCTGTGTGTCCCCATACTACAGGCTGACATGTGATGGTTATTTTTTTAATTTTATTTGGTGCCTTTTTTAAATAGGGAGCAAAAATTCTTTTGAATACTTTTTTTGGTTTTAACCCTATAAACCCCATTTTTATGGGTACCTATTTTTTCATTTGAAAATTGCTTTATAGTTTTAATCCTGTACACCTCACCATGTGTTTAAATGTATTTAAACTTACCATGCCAAAAACAGGAATGTATGTTAACTGACATAGGATAAGCACAATTGTGGGTCGATTTTTTCCACCCGACACTTGATTTCACATCACACCGACATTGTGTGATAGGACCGTCGACATCCACATTTGTGGATGTGATAAGAATCCACTGTAGAGGGCACTTTGAACGTTCGACGGTTCCCTCTCAATTGCTGACTCATATGTGATTTGTTTTTGAATTTGGTGTCTCTTTTTGAAAACCTACTTTTTTTTTGTTTTTTTAATTGGGCTTCATGATTAATTGTAGCTAATATACTCCTAATGGTTATAACCCTTTTACAAATCAGGATATTTGGTTACTTCTACTAGTTTTCTTCAAGAAAAACTTTGCCTTCCACAAAGGGAGATGAATCCCGATAAACTCGAAACATGCTATAATCGTTTCGAATTAACTTGCACCAGTTACCAAAAACCCTGGTGCAAAGGCCTACCATCTTACCATGGATCAAGGCTTAGTCATGTTAGTGGTAAGTTACAACCATAGTGTTAAACTCCATCCATGAGTAGATTTTACACATCCTTGAATATAGCTTAAAGAAAGAAAGAAAGAAAAAAGAAAAGCGCTACTGCAAAGATCTTATCTAGAGCCTGATAACCTTACCTAGGGTGCGACGTTACTGCAAACTCTGTCCAACCACGGTCTGCACCTTGCCACTTGAGGATCCGACCGTCGGAGACACCCGTGTAGGGGCCTTCTCCATTGCAGTCGAAGGCAAGGCTCTCAGGGCCGACTGCTGTTGTGAGTAGAAGTTGATTGCAGTTTCCGCAGCTGCCATTATTGTTCTCTATTAGGTAAGAAAGATTGAGAGAAGGGAGAAAGAACAAGAAGATGGAAAGCATTGATAGTGCTGCCATGGCGTTAAACCTAGTAAGTCCTTAATCTTCTATTTTAGCATTTGATTGCTTGAAGAAATGAGCTCTCAGTGCCATTATTTATATACACTCAGAATTTGGCAGTAAATGATATACTCCACAATTGTTAGAGACTGCTTTCAGTCGAGCTCAGTGCGACCAGATGATCCAGCCAAGTTTCCAAAACTTATTTATGTTGACCTAGGAAAGAAAAAATTAATGAGTGTTGTAAGTAGGAGTGGCAATTAGTGTTGGCGGTTTGGGTTCATATCGTGTTGAGTTAAGGGTATATGACTATATGGGTCAATTCATCTATTATCAAAGTAGGTTGGTCCATTTTGATCTAAAACACGATTACAGTAAACCCTAACCCGCTAATTTTGTATTGGATTCATGTTAGTTCCATGAGTCATGAGACCTAATAATGGCACTTTGTGTTGGCAGATTGTGTTGGTGTTGTGTCGAGCTAAGGGTATATGACTATATGGGTCAACCTGAACATAACCCATTTATTAATAGTATCAAAGAGGTTCAACTCGTTTTGACCCAAAACATGATCACAGTAAACCTTAACCTGCTAAATTTCATGTCAAGTGTTTGGTTGTCCTATCTGTATTGACATTAAATGGACCTGATACAGATAATAATCGGATAGTTTACAACCTTAATATCCATTACATGGCATGTGATAAAAAGGGTGGGTGTTTTAAAATCTGACACTGAGAATAGCCACCAATTAACGGCACACTTTTTAATTACAGTGGTTCGGAGGGACAAACATCCATGAATTTAACGGCTGAGAGGGAAGGGAAAAACATATTGGTTGGTAAGAAAGGGACTCTGATGGCCTCATGGTCGGGCAGCTACCCTAACCCATGCATGCTCATAATTATTTAAAAAAAAAAAAAAATCTTCCTGAATAGAAAATTTTCCTCTACAACACCTTTGTAGTTTAAAGCGGATTCCCTGTGATGCTAAAACTTGCATTGACCCTGAAACACCATGGCTCTGCATAACATGTGAGAAAAAGTAAAAAAACACCAGTGCTGGTGCATAAGATGTGGTGGTTCATTTTTTCTGTCACATGTCATGCAATGCTCTGGCGCTTAATTGTCACTGCAAGTTTTGATGCTACAGAAAATCCGCTTTATTTGTAATTGACAGTTGGATATGGGCGAAAATGGCATGGTTACTTAACTATAATGATGCTACAACCAACAATAAAGGAAAAGAATCTTCTACAACCAATTTGTCTATCCCCCGTTCTACCTAGACAAAGGAACCATAAAAACCGTTATCAAATGAAAAAGTTTACAGATAAAGAGAGTTTAAAACCGTTAAAAAAAAGTGTTCAAATAAAAAACGTAAGTGCCTAAGAAGTGGCATCAAATTAAATAAATCATATGTTAGCCTGTGATGTAGGGACACTGGGGAACAGACAAATCTTGGTGTAGGATACACCTCGAGTACTTGAAAGGCTTAACAAGTACTAACGTGGATAAATTTAAATCACTGGCTAGAAAGTACAGCTTGCTCAACAACTCTTTCCAGCTATTAAATCACTGTGCCATCGCTTTGCCTGCAAAAGGATTTTCTGCCACAATCCCTCGTTGAGTTTGAATTATTTGCTGGATAGATATCACCATTGAATTTGTCATGATACTTAAAAGGGGTGTCTTAATCTACAATAAATAAATTCCGTGTCTTTACAAATAAAAAAGAATCAAAGAATTTATAGTGTTTACGTAATAAGACTGCCTTTAGCAGCCACCTGTAATGAAATGATTTCATTTGAGTTTCCAAAGTGAAGCCAAAGAAGCGCGGATGGTAATGAACTTATTTAGATTTGTGGTGATTAGTGCTAAACAACTTTAATCATTTCATTTTCCAGAAAAATCTTAAGATGACTTCATTTCTAATTTTATTTATAGCTTGTTTGGCAGCCACTTGTAATATAATCATTTCATTTGAGCTTCTCAAGGCAATTGTAGTCATGAGATGACGGTTCATAATGAATTCATTCAAATTTATACTGATTTGTAAACTACAACTAGAAATGAGGGCATCTTAGGTTTTTCCATAAAATGAAATGACTTGTGTTGTCAAACACAAATTGCTACAAATCTGAATGAGTTGATTACAAACCGTTCCATTGTGGCTACAAAAATCTTGTGAAACTCCAATGATCTCATTACAAATGGGCCAAACACAACCTCAACAAATCAGTATAAATTTTGAATGAATTCATTAAGATGCATCACTATAAATAAATGTATGTTATCAAAGTACCCTTTTTTCGTCAGCCATCACCTTGCATGTTCAGTAGGAACTAACGTGATACCTCTCCAGTCAGGTGGATGATGATTCGAACCCATTAAGTTACCTAGTGTGTATATATATATATATATATATATATATATATATATATATATAGAGAGAGAGAGAGAGAGAGAGAGAGAGGAGAACGCCACAGTTGATCACAACCTTTGGTTTCTCCTAATGGTTAGTCA
>JAOXJP010232916.1:0-10393 GCA_025762735.1 Platanus orientalis | reverse complement strand
AATACTACTTACAACACCATAGACTCCATCCTTTTTGAACCTTAAAGGCTCTGCACGCACAACTGGAGAATTGATAACATATAATCGCAATGCATCCTGTACACCAGAAGTATTTTGAACACAGCATGGGCAATGAAATAAACATTCAGCCGCTGGTCAAGGAAAACAAGAACAACAATTCTGGAACACAATGAATCAAAGAAAGTGATGGAAAGTCAACTCATTAACATTCACAACTTACAGCTCCATAATCATCAATGACTTTTAAAGATGAAGGATAGTTCCCCAATCTTTTACTCATTTTTTTCCCATCCTCAGCCAGAACCAGACCATTGCAAATAAGTTTCCTGAATGCAGGTTTTCCAAATAATGCTGTAGACAAAACCATAAGAGTATAGAACCTGCAGACACATAATGTGCAAAGACAACACAAAATCATCCTCCATCAGCTTGTTTGATTCTTCATGAAAACTGAATGGTCCTTTGCAGACATGTGCAAAGACAACACATAAATATCCACCAACATCTCATTGCCACTATTCTATGCTAACAGAAACAGGTAATCCATATTAGTCAAAGATATACTACAGGTTCCAGCTGATGAAAAAACACATAATCAATCAAAGAATGAGACGGAAAGAAAAAAGAGAAAGAACTGGGATTAACAATGCAGGTCAGATAGATTCTTTTTATCTCTTTCTTCATCGAAGGAGAAAAGCCAATTCCATTGTAGAGCACTATGCAATGCACAAAAGGTGCCTACACAGCTGTTCAATTTTATCTTCTTTTTTTTTTATGGTTCTTGTTATTCTTTATCTCTTCCCTTTAACTCATCATTTAAGACAGAAGAACCACTCATTATGTTATATCATCAGGGTAATAACCATAACAATCAATTTGCACAATTCTTGGAAAAGAAATGAAAGAAATATATGCAAGATAAGAAGCCAAACCATCCACGAGTTTGATCTAGCCCCTCAGCCACAAAATGCCCAGGGAAACTATTTTCGAAGAGGTCAACATTCTCAAAGGGATAATGGATATAAGCATATGGCATGCATCCACTCTCGAACCAGCAATCAAATACCTGCAAAGAAAAAGTTATCTGTAACTTCAAACTGTGCAGAAAAAACAATGAGAAACTTTGAACACATGAAAAGAAATATAACATTTCATTATATTAACAGAGATTTATTTTTATGAATAATTATATTAAAAAAGAGAAAATTCAAAACTCAGAACAAGCCCAAGAGTTTCAATAAACATAGCATCATACACAACCGAATCTGCATATCATTTCAACTTTTTCATCAACAAATGGTCCATTCTCAGTATTTTGAACTTGTTTACCAAAAAGCCAGAAATCAGTCTACATACCCTCCAAGAACACCCCCCCCCCACCCCAATATCCACCGTAAAGGCAAGGTGAGGAGGTTGGATGAATCTACATGAAAACCAAAGCCATGAAGCAGTTAAGAGAACCTAGAACAGCCACTCAAAAATGAGATCGCATATCCGATTGCAGCTTAGTGTGTTTTTGCACGAGTGTGGGGTTAAAATATAACAATGTCCATGGACTCTTTCCGATGATCTCATATCCTTTTGGACTTTCTTCAATGGTCTTCATGTCCTTTCTTATCAGGCATAACCTAAATCTAAGTTCCATGATCCTCTTTTGATAAATAACAGTCCAAAAAAGCAAATATGTTACAGGATTTTTTTACAAATGCAAAACATTAAAAAAAAAAAAAAAAAGGAGAGAAAGAATTGACCAAGAGAGCTATAGGTTTAGTCCTACAAAAGAGAGGGTCAGGTTGGTAGTTACCAGCATGCCAGTGGCATTCGAGGATCAATGGGTGCTTGGCCATGAATGATTGAAGCCTAAATGAAGAGTGCATAAAGTTGACAGAGCTAGGGATGAAGGACCAAAGGTAAAGAGAATTTCTTCCACTTTGGACTATTTTACACCACTCTAATACCCACGAGACACAAGTTGACACACCCCAGTCTGAGTTACCCAATGAATAAGGTGCATGGATTTAACTGTTAACATATGTCATAATGTTTCCTCCAAGTATCCAACATATTTCCATTTCCACGTAATTGAAATATGAAACATGCCTAGCAATGGAGTTTGCCGACATGTTTACTCATAAGATTGATCAAGGTTAATGAGGAATGGGTGACTGAGGATTCTAAGATAAGGGATCACATTGAAATGTACTTTACAGAGCTATTTCTAGAGCCATTTCCTGACCGCCCAGAGTTGGAATAAGTCACTTTAGACACATTGAGTGCAGCTCAACAAGAGTAGCTTGAACACACCTTTTCAGAGGAAGTAGTGGCTGCTCTTAATAGTCTTCAGGAAGACAAGGCTCCAGGGCCTGATAGTTTTCCAATCAAATTCCTAAATGCCTGTTGGTACATGGTGGGGAAGGATGATATGGTGGCCTTGGTAGCATTCATGAGAACGATCAATGGTACAAAAGTCTTAAGACTCTTAGTGTGTATGCAATGATGTGAGATAGAAAGAAGATAAGGGCGGGATGATTTGCAAGATCAATATGGAGAAAGCCTATGATCACGTAAGTTGATCTATTATTGATGTTGTTCTTTGACAGATGGGTTTTAGTCAAAGATGGCGGAATTGGATGAAGATTTATGAGACATCCCCTTTTTTCTCTATTCTGATCAATGGATATCCCAAAGGGTTTTTTCTGGAGCAGCAGAGGTATCAGGCAAGGGGACCTATTATCACCTTATCTATTTATCATAGTAGTGGAGTTGCTTAGCAGACTGGTCAGAAAGGCGGAGGTCATAGGAATGCTAAAAAGAATTCTCCCCTAGGGCGGGTGGTCCTTCCATAGCTTTTATCCAATTTGTTGATGATCTGTGTTTTCTTGTTGGGTGCTGACCACAAAGTCTTTAGAAGCATGAGGAGAACTCTTCTTATTTTAAAGGGCAGCTTTGGGCCTAAAGGTGAACCTAAGCAAGTCTTTGGTGATTCTAGTGGGCCAAGTTCAAAATATTGAAGCTTGCTCGGCTATTATGGGGTGTGAGGTGCAATCTAATGTAGAACAATAGAGAGGATACCCAAATTTGATGTAGGGTTGATAGTCAAAATAATGCGGAAGCAAGAATATAATTAGACAGTCCAAAATTTGATTCTCTAACACTTTCAAATAGCCAAAATTTTTTAAAAATAAAGGAGTTGAAGGGAAGAATTAGAAAGAAGGATTTAGAAGAGATTAGAGAAGAAAAGAAGGGAAAAAGAGAAGAAATAACCCAAAAGGGAAATTCTAGAATTCTCAAATAGAAAATTTCTGAAAATTTGCATGGTGTTAGATTAGTCATAAAGGTATTCCCATACAAAATTTTATCAAATTCTGATTAAGTTTTATAAAAAAGTATAAAAACTCAGTCATGTACTTTAATGGAGTTTCATAAACCAGTAGAGAATCTTTGTTTGGCAACTCAGTCCTTGATGGTATTGATAGCAACACCTTAGATGTAGATTGAAAGGGAGTTAAAAATATAAGATGATGAAGGAAGAAAGGAAGAAGAGAGAACTAGGGATAGAAAAACTAGGAGAAGAAGAAGATAGAAGAAAAATAAAAGAGAGGAAGAAGCTGATAGAGATTAGGGAAGAACCCTAGATTCCACAAAGTTAAACCATGGGAAAGGGGGAAAAGGAGGGATAAAACCCAAATAAACCAAACTCTAGCTCAATAATCCATGTCTCCCAGTCCACAAATGTGTAGCCCTTTATATAGGGCTCAAAATACTAAGAAAGCAATAAGGACTAAAATAGAAAGTCATAAATTATCTAGCCTACTTGCTACCTAAAACTTTCCTAAGCCTAAAACTACTAAAACATTGACTTTCTAAAAACAAAAGCTGCCAAAATTAAGGCTTGCTAGAGAATTTCGTCCAGCACTCCAAAAGGGCCCCACATTGACCAGTTGACTCACTAAAAATACTAAATACCCTTGGCAACAATTCCTTATTACAAAAATATCCTCATACTAATAAAACCCAAATTACCCATGGCACTGTTGGTCTTATAACAAGTATATCCCTCTCACCTAAAACACTTAAATTAACCCATCTTGTGGCACCATTGAACTTGACTCTCTTATGGATTGGCTTATACAATAACCTATTTACAATGTCCGCATCACGATCCCTTCCTTCAACTTATCTTGGCCTACCCCTGGAAGCTAAAACATTTTCTAATATAGTTTGGAATCCAATGATTGAGAGGATGGAAAAAAGGCTCACGTGTTGAAAAAGGTAATGTCCAAAGCAGGTAAGTTGACCCTTCTAAAAAGTGTTCACATTTTGCCCATTTACTTTCTTTCCATGTTTGCTGCCCCCGGCTTTTGTAGCAAATAAGTTAGAGAAGCTTCATAGAGAGTTCTTATGGAATGATGTCCAGTGTAGGAAAAAGATTAATTGGGTTAGTTGAGCTGCCATAAATAAAGCTTGTGAGCAAGGTGTCTTGGGGATCCCAACCATTTGAAGGATGAATAGTGCTTTGTTGTGCAGGTGGCTGTGGGGATTTGGACTATGGAGGAAGGTCATTGCAGCCAAGCACGGGGAAATGAGAATGGATGGGTAAGCCGAAAGCCTCAAGGGATAGTGGGGTGTGGTATTTGGAAAGGAATCTAAAGAGGCTTGGAAATTTTCAAGCAGTTCTCTCGCTTTAAGGTAAGAATTGGGGGAAAGAGTCAGATTTTGGACAGATCCTTGGTGCAGGTCGGTCCCTCTGAGTAGAAGATCTTTGGGCTTATTCATCCTTACTAAAAATAAGGAAGGATCAGTGAGGGAGCACAGGATTTGCACCAGAGCTTTTTGTTCTTGGAATATTCATCTTAGAAGAAACTTAAATGATTGTAAGGTTGATGACATAGCTTGTCTTATAGACATTCTAGAGGCTTATAGGCTTGGGTACAAAGAAACGAAAGCGGGAAGCAATGAGAAAGTGAGAAGCAAGAAACGAGGCTCAATAAATCCTTGGGAAGCGAGAAACGAAAAACAATAAATAAAGTAACTTTAAGTTACAATCAATAATTTCAACTACAATACAATAAAGTGAATAAACTTAAAGAAAGTACTAAAAAACCAAAAAGCTATACTATGTAAGTAACAAAAAACCATGACATATAAATCAATATGCAAACCACTTGTTATTAGAATGGCCATCTATACCATAGATTTTACCATACATAAGACTTTTTGTAGATAACTTACATCTTAGAGTCATACTACAGAAAACCTTGTATAAAAACCATATGATTTGAATTTTTATATTTTACTAGAAAATAAGTACTATAAACAATAAATTTAATAATAAATCATTTTTTCCTACAAAATCATTACTAAATCTCATAGATAATATTTTGTTCAATGTTAATAGCATAAGATTTACATTAAATGAAATACAATATTGTTTCTTAAATCGCTTCCCAGTCAATTCTCCAAACATTTCTACTCACTTCTCTAGGGGCTTCCATCACTGCGCTTCCCATGTATGGGAAAACAAGTTTATCAAAAAGCGAGCTTCCCACCTTGTACCAAGCTTCCCTACAACTATGCTCTTGCACCAATTAGTACACTTGCGACAAACGGGATCCTTCCAAAGTCTCCCTCTTTCACTAGTCTCTATGGTAAGATAGGGCCCCTACCATAGATAACCTCGTTTATAGAGGAATGCTTTTCCCGAACAGGTGGTCTATGTGTTGTGCGACAGAGGAGTCTTCTAGCCATCTTTTTATCCATTGAGAGGTTGCTGCTTATCTACGCGAGTTTATGCTCGCCTGATTTAAAAAATGAAGTGGGTGATCCCATGATCCATGAAGTGCATGTTGGAAAGCTGGCCCTTTCAGCCCTTCAAGGATCTTAGTCCTCTGGGAAAAGATGTTTGGAGACCGATCCCGTTTGCTATCTGTTGGTCCCTATGGGAGGAATGCAAAAAGCATATTTCAGAGGGTTGTTTGCTTCAATTTCTAAGCTAAGGGAGGTTGTTCTGTCCAAGCTTCATGATTGGCTATCATCAGCTTATTGTAGCTTTGGGATCCCGTATAGAGTATGGATTTTTTATTGGGATTCAATGTTGTTTGGCTCCTAGAGGGCATTCTTGGCTGCTTTTTGTGTCTTTTTTGGCTTTATTGGTATGGGGTGCATCTCCCATGCTGCCCTCTGTCTTGTAGCTTTTTGCCTCGTTTTCAATAAATTATCTTAATCATAATAAAAAAAATAAAAAAGATATACAATTTATTGATTTCACTAAAAAACTAAAAATGATAACTATTTCAGCAATAATAATATTACGGCACAAAACATACGTGATGAAAGAGCTTCATATGTTTTGTAGACCATAACATTTTAAATTCATGATTGGACAATTAACATTTCTAATTGCAACACAGTACATGCTGCCATGATGGTGAAGGAGCCTGTCAGCCACAAATAATTTTCCTTTTTGATAGATATTATAGGTGAAGATGGGTTTTGAACCCCAGTCTGTGGTACGACACGCACAGACTTCACTACCTTAGCAAGCTGCCAGCCACATTATAGCCTCACATGTACCAACCTCATTTAGTTGGGTAAAAGTACAAACCTCCTCAAGTGAGCTTAGTATGATATTTGCATTTATTTGTTCAGAATGCATTATGTTACGCGTTGGTAACTTGGAATATGTAGCATCGACACTCAATGACCCAAATTAACAACTATTTGATAACAAGTGATACACTAGTTATATAATTATGTTTTTCCTATTCCAAATGGTTGCTTATGGAATAAAAAAGTGAATGCCAACTGTTTCTCCAGCTTGTTTCAACATTTAGTATTTTTGGAAGTTGTTCTGATGGCTTTGAAGAGGAGTGAAACTCCTCTGATCATTCCCCTCACGAAAAATAGAAGAATTCTGATAGGAGATTCATAAGAAGAATCTTGTTGGCTGGACTCCCAGAGTACCAGGGTGATTGCTCTCAGGAGCTTGGTGTTTACTGGTCACCTGGCCTGGGTACCTTGTTACCAGTCCAGCTCTGCAAATCGAGATGGATCAAAGTTAGAGACTTTCCCCTTCATTTATGATTGGATTCCCGCTTTATCAAGATAAAAGATTCATGTGGTCGTTTTCTTGATGTGGATATGAGATCGTTAAACCTTAATGGCATTCGTTGGATTTGTCTGAAACTCAGGCCCAACAATCCCAGTTAAATCCCCGGAGTAAATCGGGTTGTGGATGGTGAAGACATCTACTCAGTAGGACATCCTGGCTCTCAGAGCAAGTTGCAGAGGAGTTTCACCGGTTTTTCGGCCAAAACCTGTGGAGAAGGCAGTTTCTGGTTTCCTAAATCTTGACAGTGGTTTTCATCAGGGGATCAATTTGAATTTTTAAAAATAGGCCGTATGACATCAATGCCGAGTTAGCAACGTCCAGAAGTTTGAGGAGTTTGGGTAATGTTGACACTTTTGCCCCAGACAATGGGCAAAAATGGGAGGCTCCTAGAAAAACAGAATTGTCCTTTCAAGAAGAGCGGAATAATGGTCGGCCCAAGCAATGGAGGTGGCCGATTTTGCCTCTTCTCTTTTGGTGGAGCACAGAGGTGGGAGGAAATATTCATGGCCATTTTCGTCAATGGGTTGGCAAAAGAAGTTAATCTGCTTCCCAAAATATACCCTTAATAACTTTAAAAGCCTGATCAATGGGAAAAGGGAAATTAAGAAAGATCAATACTACCCTGGTACTGGAACCAAAGATTGGGTAATGGCTCATTCCAGTAAGGTTCTTCACTCTATTCAGGAGGTCTCAAACGAAAGGAGAACTATACTAGGACATGATCGTCAGGAGGGAAAGCTGCATGTATTGGGTCGATTTGGAGGTTATGTTGGAAGCAGGGGAATTGTCAACTAGAGGGGATCAGCATCAGGCTCTGGAGTTAAAATTGTGTGTGGACATAGATGAAAGGCAGGTGCGAGAGTTTTATCAGTCCCTTGTGGATTGTAATCAGTTTGCGAGAGGAGATTTTTCTAAACCCAATGGTAAGGGGTGAAAAGGCTCTCAACACGGCTGATGTTGGAACCTTGCTTATTAAAGAGAAGAAAAAGGTGTCAGATCAGAAGGGCAAATTGGAGGTTTGCTTGGGGTGGAATATGGGGTGTATAGAGCTGATGGAGCTCCGAAGGGATTGCAATGGCCAAGAAGAGGGGGATTTTGAGGCCCTAAAGGATGATGAGTTGAATGAGGTTGGTTCATTGTTGCAGGTGTACCAATCAGTAATGTCCAAGGCCTCAGCTGGTGACGAAAGTGAGTCATTTCAATCTTTTGGATCATCCATCCGTAAAGGGGTGAAACTGAATAGAAGAAGTGAGCTCTCCATGGCTCTTGTTCAGGTAGAAGAGAAGGAAGAACCTATCTCTGAAGTCTCTATGTGGTTGTTGAATCAAATTGAGGCGGTCAGTCAGTTCCTTGGTCTTTCTTTTGAAGGGGTTGAACAACATGACCGGGATTTGTTTGCAGCATCTGAAAAAGAAGTTTCAGTTCAGGTGTATAAAAGGAAGAGTCTTAGGATTCATTGAGAAGTTACGAATCTCTATTGTGTTGTTAATTATGAGAAGAGTGGAGGTAGTGCGGAAAGGAAGGGAGTGCGCTCCCTTAGAGAAATTTGATAATTTTCTGTGTTTTGTGTTTCTTGGGCTAATTTTGTGTATCTATGCAGATATTTTGTGTTATCCTAAAATGTCAAGGGCCAAGGCTGTCAGGAAAAACAAACGATGGTGAAGAAGATGGTAGGGAAGAATAAGGTTGAAGTGGCGATGCTCTAAGAAACTTGATGCGGACATGGAAGATAAAGTGGGGTCCACACGTGATAGCCATGGGAGCCACCTTTTGTCACATCACATGGAATCTTTAGTTTGCTAGTAGAGTCCTCATTAGTGATATTTTGTCTTTTATTTAACTATTTTCTGTTTTAATACTTTAGGATATATATGTCATTTTAGTTTTTGTTTTAGGGTATTTTAGTCTTTGATCCTTATATTGGATTTTTAGAAAGGGTGGGATGTCTTGATCGAGTGCTTTGTTTTTTTATGAGGGAGGTCTATATTTAGGAGTTTTTAGAAGCCACGATCTCTATATAGAGAACCTCTTGTACTATGAAGAAATCAATGAAGGCAATAAGATTTATTGGCCTTCTTCCTCCCAGTGAAGCTCCTAAAACCTGACACAAGTTCTTCAATGAGAGAATCCTAGGTTTATTCAAGCTTGATGAAACGCCAAGGCCTATTCGCAGTGAGACTCTACAACACAGGTCACTCTTCTTCTTCTACTACTTTTATCATCTTTTTCTTTTCAGTTCTTGAAACCCAATCCTAAAACCTCTGCTCTTGTTTCAAAATTGAATCCTCCATCAAATATAATCTTTGTAGACCTTCTTGGGATCAATAGAATCCTACGGTAGCACCTGGGGTTCCTCCTAGAACTGTCCCAACCTGTATGCAGAAACCTAAAGCTGTGTGTGTTCTCAGGTGGGTACTTCCCTAGGTTTTAAACCTTGTGGTTGCCCTTGCAACTACTAACTAATGCTAGAGAACATCTAAAACCCAAACTTCTTACAACCTGCAGCAGCCCAACAACTTTATGTTTCTGACCTAATTTGAATCAATAGTCTCAAAACCGAAATATTGTGGGATATCGAGAAAGGTTTCAGACCCTTTTTAGTGGGTTTTCTTCTTCCTTAAGTTAATAAAATATTCAGACCCTTAGACTCTAATTCTGTAACACCTCACACATGTTTCATGTATTAAGTAGGATTATAGATGTACAATTGATAGAGCATAATTAATTGTGTATTCTAAGTTTATTAGTGGTATTTGGAGACAAGTTCTAAAGCTGTCCCAGACAATCAGGATAACCTCATAAATAAATTTGTATTAATTCCGTGGGAATCAGCCTACAAATAATATATCGTTAGAAAGATCTATGAGTCTACATTTCAATACGACAAACGGTGAATGAATTGAAGTTTCCTACAAGACATTATGACAATTTTCCCACAAAGTGTCTATGCCATCCGGTATGGTCCGAGTCAGTAGATTTTGAGGTAACTTTAAAAATACACCTATAAAAATGTAGAATGAATTAGTGAGCAAACTTTATATGCTTAGAAAGGTCTTGAAGTCTAGTTTCCAACAAAAAAAATGGTGAGTGAATCTAAGTTTTGTAGGGAAAGTTATGGCCATTTTCCCACCAGGTGTTTGTGTTAAAAAAATTCTTAGCAGGATGACGTCATAAAAGCGGAAAATTCCGTACAACCAATATTTTTGTAAGATTTTAAAGAATTTTTCACTAGAGACTTACCTAAACATGAAATTGGGGATT
>JAOXJP010232915.1:0-10394 GCA_025762735.1 Platanus orientalis | reverse complement strand
CGTGCATCTAGCGCATCCAATCTCTCCTTGGTGGTAATGTTCCTAACCATGGTGTCTTGCCCTACTCAAGCCTAGCTTTGATACCAAATGTCATAGACAACCTTGTTTTGATGCTCCCATGCGACACTTGTGTCACCCCCACGACACAAGTCAGCCTATGCCAAGCTAGCCACGCCAAGTAACACTATGCTAAGCAAGCAACATTATGCTAGGCAAACAATACTATGCTAAGCAAGCAGCAACAAAGACAAAGCAAGGAAAGGAAAGCCAAGCACACACACAACATGAATGAAATAAGCTATTGCATTGCATCAAAAGTAAACATTACAACCTAGAGCTAAAGGGGATCACCAAGCACAGTGTGTAGGATCACCGAGCCACGTCAACCATAGGGGTAAGGCTCTGAGGCTACACTCCTTGAAGACCTGTCACTCCCTTACAAGTATGCTTTAAAGCCTTTCCCCTGGTGCTAGAAGGGAGCATCCACCCCCCCAAAAATCATACTAGACTATTTACAATAATGCCATCAGGCCACAAAAGAGTAAAAAGGCTAAGTGTCACAGGCCATGGCCATGCGAACAACGCTGGACAAAATGACCGTGACAGCCCGGCCTGCACAACCCGAAACTGCCCAGATTTTTTTTACAAAAATACCTTACGAGAAAATGACTATAATTTTCTCTAGAAAGCTTCAAATTGGACGCCGTTTATCGCGTTGGAAAGAAGACTCGAAGACATTTCCAACAAGGTATGACTCAGTCCTTAGTTCACTTGGGGTTGGTGTTAGTGGACCCGAAAAGTTATCCAAATTACGAAATCAGGATAACTTTTGAACTTGGATAATTTGTTGTCCAACTTGGGTTCTATACTTCTAAATTGGTCAAAGGGGTTCCTAAACCACTATAATTTCTTTATAAATATGTAAAAGGATAATTTTACCATTTTTGGGATAAAATTATAATTTTACCCTTTAAGTGAAACACAAGGTGTTATACTTGTAGTCGACAGACTCCCAGTTCATGTTTACCACAAATGCAACATTAATTTCATCTACTGTAGCTTCATCTTCAGAGGCAATCAATGGGGGTACACCAGTTAGCACAAATTAGATATTCATTTGTTTCAAAGTGTACTCCATTTTCTCTTCCCATCTTTCAAAGTTCTTTCCATTGAATTAAACAAATTCGTAGTGATACATCCCTAGTTGCATAGAGAGAGTAGACATATCTTCAAATTGTTGATTTTCAGGATGATAAATCAAGTAGGGAGAGCTTCAGATGCGATTTTGGGTCAATCGCACAAATGCTTGAGCAATCGAGCACAAGGTTGTTCATTCGCAGAGCTTAGTGTGTGTTCATTCACATACTACAAGGCTGGTTCATTTGCGAAGCTCAAGTTTGGTTCATTCGTGAGCTTTAGAATTCGTTCATTCGTAAACTTGGACATTGTTCATTTGTGAACTTCGAACTTAGTTTATTCGTAAGATTCACACTTGTTCATTAGCAAGTATCAAACATAAATTCAAACTTTCAGTTTTTTTATTGTATGTTTTACCATCGATTCATCCAAGATAGAGAAGGTGTCGTTTTCACGTTTCTTGAAGATGATCAAGGCATTCCCAATAAAGTGCAAGGGATGTAGCCAAATTAACTCTGGGATACAATCTCACTCGGGTAGAACCCTTGTCTCTCAACGGAGTTGCAATCTCTGACAGAGACAAATAAGCCTTTGGAGATTAAAGCCCAATGTCACTGTGTTTTTAGTTTCGTCTAAATTTTGGTAGCATAATGTTCCTGTTAGAGCTTGAATAAAAAATATGCTCAAGATGCAAGGTGTGTTTTCACAACACCAAGAATTAAGCCAACTCAATTCTTTGAGATAGTCAAGTCTCTCAAAAGAGATTGCACTCTCTTGAGGAGTGAAGATTGGAGAACTCAAGGCCAAAGTCGAGTTCTCAATAGTCACATAGTGAGGATGATGATGGTGAATGAATGAGGGAGAGAGAGGAAGAAGATGATGGTGTAAGAAGAGGGAAGTTGTGAGAGAGAGCAAAACGTATGGTCACAAAATGATGGAGCAATGCACAGCTCCCTTTCCTTTCAGAGAATAGTCCCTGGTATCGCACACCCCTCTTTTCTCACCTCTTACTCCTTCTTCAAAAGCTTATCAGCAACAAAAAGCACCCACCCCCATCTACGTTCACAATATTTATAGAGGGGAAGAGATGCTCATTTGCCACCTGATGTTTCATTCGCCTAGCCCCATGTTCGCAGATCAAAGCTTGCTGCCTGTTCAACAACTGAGACGCTGGGTCATTATGCATGGGACAACAAAGGTTACATGGTTTGGGCTAAAAGCAGGTTGGTGAGAATCAAGACATCTAGATGTATAAAAATGGTGTTGGTTGTAGGTGGGAAGCATGGTGGTAGGTTGGTGAGGTTTCACTCGCCAAGGCTTTCACCAAAACGGAAAGACAGGTAATTGGAAAGAGGTCTGCGATTGATCTGTTTTCCATTTTGGAAAATGGAAAACAGGGCATTCCTAGGCCCTTATTTTGTTTAAAATATTCAACAGAAACTTGGTCTTGAAGAAATCAACTTTCATGTATAGAGGATGAAGGGGGTTGATGAATGAAAACTTACCCAATTTTATGAAGTTTTCAATTCACATTCGTTACTTAAAGCCCAAGAAAATTGAGTTACAAGTTCCAAGTTGATGAGCCCGGTTTTGCTAACTTGTATTTCGTAGTTCTCTCATATTTCTCTAAGTTCAGGACTTCAATTAAACTTAGCCAACTTGGGATAATGACATGAGCTGATACTTTAAATTGAATAATCGTTTCTTTCTCTCAACATTAAATAAAAAGTCTCTAGCTCATGTTTGGTTTTCTCTATTTTTTTTTTTTTTTTCATTTCTTTATATACCGTTTTGTTTTTTTAATGGTTCAATTTTTGAAAACAACTCAACTTTGTCGAGCACGGGTTTATTTGCTTGTAGTATATGTTTAATCAGAGAGGAGATTGTCTAAAGTTTGAAATCTCTCTACAGTTGAAACGGTTTTATCAGAGTCACAAAAGTGAGTGATTTGACACCCTCCAAATTTGAATTTCAAACTTCAGTCAAATCACACCCACATTGGTGGCTGTAATAGGGCTTTTTGGACTGTAGAGAGATCTGAATTTCATCTTGTATAATCTCGACCAACGGATCCAATTTACCAACCGCACCCAACCCACTGATTTTTGGGTTGGCAAAACCCAACCCAAAACCAATAAGTGGGTTGAAAACCAAGACCCAACCTGAATGAATTGGCATGCCTACCACATGTCCACGTATATGTACATAATATAAATTCAAAGTTTATAGTGAGTGTGTAAGAAGCGATTTTAATGAACTAAAACAACCCAATTCAATACAAGCAACATGCTTTGATTTTTGTTCTATTCAATGCCAACAAAACTCTCTTACCTACCAAAAGAATCCACATTTTGGATCAAATTGGTAACTATGAGCATCTTCAAAAAGACTAGAAAACAAAGAAAAATGATAGAAAAATTGACTACAAAACTTGTAGGATGGTGACTTCCTTCCTTCAGATTCATACTCAGAATCAGATTCAGATTCTTTACTACTCCATCTCTCTTGTGAAAATGGACAATTCAAGCAGGCCCAAAAAGGACGATGTTCACTACCCATAAAACTTTTTCCTTCTATCGTTGACTCAATGTAGAATTTGGCCTAATAAACCTCCCCTGCAACCAACAAAAGACCAAAAATTGTCAATAATGCTTTTTTTTTTTTTTTTTTCCATAGTAATATGGGCTATCTATTATAATATTAGCATGCCACCAGTTTCCCAAATCATTCAACCAATAGACCTCTAGTTTATAAGTAAGTATGCGAGTTAATGGGTCGAGCCTGGGCTTATGTTTTCAGATTCTGAATAGGCTCAATAAGCCATGACCCCCTTGCGTCGGTGGGTGGCTGTCTTGGGGCCTTAGGTTAGACGTCTGGGTTGAATCCCTCTGACAGTTCCGCACTTTGTCATGTTGGTTCCCCTCTCCTGGCCCCAAAAGTTTGAAAAAAAAAGGCTTGAGAATGAGCCTGGGCCTGAGCCCGTATATTTTAGAATGAAATCTTTGGCCCGTGGGCTGGTCTGTTTATATACCCGCAAATAAGCTCTTGTTCGTCATCACCTTCCCATCTAACCGTTAAGAAACCGGAGACTTTGAAATCTTAGGATTGATAGTAATGAAGGGTATTTTAGTAATTACTTAGCACCCAATCAACCAAAATACTTCTATTAAACCAGTTCTTTTCATCATAGCTGCCCCCACAAGAGCACCATAGAAATAGTTGCATCATCATCCATGGATTTTATTAATTATGAGTCTAAAAAAATCTTCATTAAGTGGGACCATCCACAACATATTTGCCATATGTCCCAACTTGCTAAGTTGGTAAAGTCTGTGGGTGTCATATCACGCCGGAGCCAATCAAAGGGTGTCACATAATAATATTATATGTGACACGCTTTGATTTTTAGATATAATAATGCGTTTGAAGGCTTATGTCCAGGGTTTTAATTTTTAGACATACAAAAAAATGTAATAACATATCAAAAAATAAAAATAATCATGGAAGGTGGGATTGGAATTTAGAAATACAAATTTCTAATTTTTTTTTAATTTACTAAAAATGAAAATGATTGATTTATTAGAATCAACTTCATAAAAAAAATCAACTAATTTTCATCAGTTTCACTCGTTATATGCTGTTTTTAATCAGACTGTGGTTTCAAGCTTCTATAGAACCATTTAAGGTGCCAATTCTGGTCAAACCAGGTCCAACTGCCCCAGCCTGAGTCTAGACAATTTGGGAATAGAACATTTATTACCCCCTATATATAAATATTATATATTTTCTAAAATACCCTTTTTTAAGGCAACTCACGCATTGACATGCTGAATTTGTATTGGCGTGGTCATAGTGGAGATAATCAGAAGTGAAGAAACATGTGAAAAGAAAAGTCATACTTGCCTTCATTCTGGGCCGTCGATCAGCGTTGACTTTCCTGACTTGGTATCTGATCTTCTTAGAGAAAAGCCGACTTCTCCTTTTCTCTCTGTAACGCAGCACGCTTGCTTCTCTCATCCCTCCGTTCTCCGAAAACAAATCTATCTGCGCCAGCCTGGCCTGCAAAATAAAATAAAAAATGTAACGTGGAGAATTTCAGGGATGTTCTGGTCAACTCAAAATTTACTATGAAATAACCTCACACATATACCCCCTCAAACGTTTCTTTTCAAATAAATACTAGACCGCTGACAGGCCAGGTGAACTCTGTGAGCCGTTTGATCGGATGACTTTACTTGAAAAACAATTAAAAATTTCAACAAAACTCCATCAAGAAAACGTTGAAATTCCCATTATTTTACTGTTGGGTCCCCCATTCAACGACCAAATCAAACTACGGCCAGACAATCAGAGCCGTTCGATCATCAGCAATAGTTTGGTATGTTCTAGCTCCAATCAAGAAAGAACCAGAAATTATTGGAAAAATAAAAAAATCCAGAAATTATGGAAAAATAAAAAATAAAATAAAAAAAGATGGCAAAATTCCTACGGTCAGAAAACGATGAAAGATAAAACAATATTTCAGTATACGCAAGGTGCGTAACGCGCACCCTACTTTTTATTTATTTATTTATTATTCTGTCTTAAAATAAAGCGGTACGTAAGAATTCACACAGGGGTTTCTGTTTTTGGGTTCCCTTCTACAACGGTTTAAATTCACAACAAATTTGGATTTTCCGGCTGGAGATGAAAAACGTACAATTGAATCAGATTCCGAAAACTCCGTTGACGTCATTTCCTCAGAGAACGGCGACCCACGATCCGACCAAGCGTTCAGAACATCCTCATAATTCAATTTTAAGCACAATCCCGAATTTGAATTCAAATTAGACTTCTCCTTGGAGGATCCCGAACTCTTCACTTCTTCTTCCCGATGTTCAACTTTCTTCTTCTTCTTCTTCTTCTTCTTCTCGGCTGAAACCTGGTTGAATGTGGGTGAGATGTTAAGAACATCAACTGTCGGAAACCTCCACCAATCTCCATCATCGACCTGTCTCAATGCCCTTACTCCCCTACCTACACCTACACCTACACCAAAACCAAATTCGAATTTCCCGCCAAAACTCAATCCCATTGGATTGGCAAACAAGTAAGGATTCACACTGTAACAGTAAGAATTGTTGGAGTCCTCGTATGAATCGTTGTTCACACTGAGATTACCCATGATGCTGTCGATACCCTCTTCCATCTCCTCATCCAGGATTGATTCCGCATCGAAGTCCTCTTCGTATCCATCACATGGGCTCGAAAAATTCAGCTGTGAATCGGCTTCCGCAGGGCTTTGACGTGGCTTTTCACCCCAATTTGCAGGCTTGGGCTCTATTCGAGAAGTGGGTTTTTCGGGGACCGGTTGATGGAGTAGGAATCCGGCATTGTCTAGTCCTGGAAAGGGTGGAAGCAATTGGGATGATTCTTCTAAGAAAAACTCGTACGGTTTGGTGTGCTTGCAGGGCTTTCTGAGGTTGGTGGTGGAGAAGATGTTGGGATAGATGGTGGAGAGGAGAGCTGCAGCTTCGTTGTAGGTTTGATTTGGACGCTTTCGAGATGTTCGAGGTTTTCGGGTGGAGATTGCAAGGGGAGAATTGCTGGATTCAGAGAGAGTCGAGGAAGGAGAAGATGAATGAGAAGTTCGGGTTGAGGTAGATGGGGATTTCACAATGTCGAGGTCGAATCCATAAGTCCGCCCACCTCCGCTTAAACACGAAGACATCTGTAGAAAGATAGAAATGGTCTGGAATTCGAGAGCTAATGCAGATGAACTCGAAGGAGAGAACACCGACAGAAAAAATTCAGAACCAGCTAATTTTCAAGGTCAGGAAAACTTTAAAAAGGAAATTTGAATTCAAGCTGTAAACGCCCACCTGTAGGATAGAATTCAAACTCTCTAAGACCCTAAATCCTGATGAAAATATTCTCTATTTAGAGAACCAAAAGCAAGCTGAAAACCCAAAACCTCTCGCATCCAATTCTAAATTGGGTCGGTCCGTGAATCGGAAAAAGAGAGATGTGAAAGCACTGCAGAAACCCAACTCAGTTTCAATAAGATTGCAAATGAAATCTACCAAACTACTTGTAGCAGGCATTAAAGAACTAAAAAAGTACAAAACCCTAAACCCCTTAAAGTATTATCAAACAAAGTTCTTGGAATAAATAAAAAAGGAAAAAGAGAAACGCCAAATGTAAGAAAATAAAAACAAATCAATTAATTAAACAGGGAAAGAAGCTAGAACCCTAAAACCCAACGCCAAATGAGGTGAATTGGTTGGGTACTCCAAGAATCTGCCGATCAAAAACCCATTTCTAATTCCACCAATTGGATCCACGGAGTTCAAATCTAGCCTCTTTGCCTATTGGTGAAAGCTTTTGCAACAGAGAACAGCATAGAGAACAATTCCCCTCAAGAGAGTGTCTCTTCTTGTACCAAAGACTTCAGCAAACCTAAAACCCTAAACACCCAACTC
This sequence comes from Platanus orientalis, assembly GCA_025762735.1. Classification (NCBI taxonomy): domain Eukaryota; kingdom Viridiplantae; phylum Streptophyta; class Magnoliopsida; order Proteales; family Platanaceae; genus Platanus; species Platanus orientalis. Next base: position 2,796 of record JAOXJP010232915.1, on the reverse strand, counting down.
GAGTTCTATGACAAGCGTACTATATATATATCTCTTCTAGAACATAAGAAAGCGAAGTAGCCCCAAAACCCTAAAAGTAAAAAAATAAAAACCCACTTGAATTCTATCCGATTGAGTGCACAAAACCCAAAAATCCTGTGAATCGGTTCTTTCCTCAGATGGGTTCTGCTCGAAAGGGATGAAAAAGGCGTCAAGATAGAAAATTACACAAAAGAGGAATCAAACGGTGTTGAAAGTTCAATCTACAAAGTAAAATTTAACAAAGAACAGAGAGGGAGAGAGAGGGGCAGAAAAAAAAAATTCACGACCCAAGATTAATTTTTTTAGCTCAGTGAGTCACGAGAAGGAACAGATAAAAAGAAAAGCCCTTCAAGATTTCTGTAGAAATCAGTGAGGCCGCTCTCTCAGTCTCTGGACTGCAGCACAGATCCAAACAAGAGTCGAGCGGTGAAGATGAGAACAAAGGAAGCGACAAACCCGTTTCTATCAGTTCCCGTTTTGGAGCCTCTGGACCACCACTTGGTTTTATGCTTACGCTTATTCCACGACTGTCTAAGCACTGCAATTATTTTTTTCTAATTGCCAAAAAGACCCCTCTTCTTGTTTCACATTAACAATATTACCCTTTTTTTCCCTTATGTCAAAACTCCTTACTAGGGCTGCCAACTGGTTGAATACGAATCAGATACAAGTATACCATATTTGAATTTGTTTATTTTTTTTAAAATATCGGATCAAATTCAAATATTTTTTGGATATTTACAAAAACAGTAAAGACATAAGAATTATAGAAATAGAAAACGATTGATATATCAACAAAAAAATAAGGAACTTTCTTTCATTCAAATTGGGAATCGGAGATGAAAAATGTGCTAAGGTTAAAATTATGGTATTCTTATGTTCTATTCTACATAACATGTTCCACAACATTATATTATAAATATTAATTATATATTGATTTCATTAGATTCGGATATTCAGTCTGATAATCGATATCCAAATCGGATATAGATGCATTTGAATCGAATATTAGCAGATCGAACACGAATCGAATATGGATAAAAATCAAATTGTTGACAGCCCTAACTCCTAGCTTTTGATTCATGACTAAACCTTGCATTAGACCCTAAAGCTACCCCTCAAGAATTGGTACACGAACAAACAAGGTTTGAACGACATAAGGGCAGATACATCAGTGCTAAAAAGTGAAAACACCCCTCCAAAAAGTGTAAATCACTTTTTCGGCATTGATGTCGTATTTACTGTAGAAACATGATCTTGGTCACAAGCTCAACCAAGAGGACACTTTCATGGGCTTTAGGTTCGGCTTATCAAATGCAATATTTGGTTAGATTTGATTCTGTGCAACTTTGGGATTGTTTGGTTCTCCTAATAGAATTGATTATCTCAAAATCATTATAAAAAATCAGCCAATTGGAAAAGCGCACTGAGTCCATTTCTAGGATTTTTAAGATGCTCGAACTAAAGCACCATTAATTAGAAGTTGATTTAAAGATTGTTAGACAATATTAATAGAATTTGTAATCAAAAGAAAAAGGCATCAATGAGCGACAGCTCCCACGCAGCAGGTCTATTTGCAAGAAAGGGTCAAGCTCTCAGCCGGTGATTAAAACATAAAATAGACATAATTCAAAATTTGAGTAGCAATAATCCTACTTAAAAACCCTAACTTTACTCAGTTGGTATTTAAAATAACCAACTAAACAAGTACACGAGTTTAAGGCAATTTAATAATGTTGTATATCAATGGGGCGATTTTTTTTTTTTTTTTTGTTGGGTAATTTCAATGGGGCGATCTAACAAAGAAGCACCACACAAATTAGGATTTTGGTAATTTAAGATGAGAGATTGGGTGTTTTGGTAAAATGGGCATCCTCTAATCCCAATCATGGGCACGCAAGGATATGTTGATTAGATTACACCAGGTTTTGCCACCCAGACCACCTGCAAACTTTGTGGAGCATCATGGGGATGTTTACTTATCTGCTAATGTGGCAAGACATCATTGGTTGACCTTGATTCTTAGAGCTTACGTGGCATGTCCTTTATTGGTTGACGGATTTTCACATCGATCTAGGAAGAGGCGGTTTTTGGATCTGTGGAGCATGGGCGCAATGATATAAACCTTTTTGGTTGTTTTTTGGCCTGTCATTTGTGGCCGGCTGGGGTCATACGTTGGCCAATTTAGGTTCAGTAGCTTATGATAGACAAAACAAATATCAAAATTGGGTATTTGCTTCTAACTCTCTGTCTTCCCCTTTGAGGGGGTTTTTAGGGTTTAACTTGGGTTTTTGTGTAAGATATTTTCATGAGATATCTGGTTTCATCAATAATTTTTTATCCATATTTATATTATATCAGGATCATAAAAATCTAAAAATATTTCTCTAAAATTTCCAAAAAAAACCTATATGTCAAAAATTACCATTGCTTGATTTAAGGCTGCAAATGGACTGGATTCATAATGAATATGAACATATCTGTTTCGGTATCTTATTTTAACAGATATTATAAAACTATACTGTATCCTAACCGCTTAATATAATTTAGATTTCAGGTTAGATTTTGGATATGCAAAAAAAAAATAGGCAATTTCATATATGTTGTCACCATTGCCAGTGCGATTTTCCCTTACAAAATTTCTATCATTGCCGAAATCTTTGATGTTGTATGGCCTAGCAATGATTTTGAATGGAGCAAAATGTCATCTCTTGTCTTATGTGGTGGGTGTGAGCATCTGCTGTTATGGCATAGTTGTGGTAGTACTTGTGGGTG
>JAOXJP010232914.1:0-10394 GCA_025762735.1 Platanus orientalis | reverse complement strand
CTCTATTTTGGATAGGTATCCAAAACCAGACAACTATGGCCAAACCCTTGCATAATCACATTTTCCATTCTCGCATTGGAGAAAATGGTTTTCCACTCCTCATTGACCGTTGCCCTATCCAAACTTTCTTTTATATGTCTAATCCCACTTTCTTGTTTACTCAGGTGAAGTGGGGGCCATATTGACCTAAATTAATAAGGTTCCCCATTTCAAGAATTCTATGGGCCCTCCTCAAACAATTCTTAGGAAGTCTAGCACCCTCCACCTTATCGTCCCTATTCCAAAGATAATTCCCATCATTCATACGAAAGAGGGGACCACTAGATGAAACCTTTGAAATAATAAGATCATAGAAAATATGTCTAAGGTCTTTAGTTGGTTCCCCATAGACAAAAATAATTCTCCTAACCAAATTAGGATCACTCTCAGATATACAGACCGCCATATATTTGTTATTCAGGTCAAAAACCCTAACATCAACATCTATTTTTCAAATGATGACCCAGCCTCCCGAAAACCCAATAGCATTCACAACTTTAATATTCCATCTTTTGCGAAGGCTGGGTTTTTTCAAAAATTCACTTTCACTACACTTGGTCTCAATTAAAAAATAATTTGCGGGGTTCTGGACTTTGTCATTGTCCTTAATACTGTAGCTGTCAGGGATTTTCCAATTCTTTAATAATTCCAATCGAAGATCTTCTTAGACAACTAATGTATTGTTCAGGAACAAACACTGGAATTCAGAGACTAAGGAAATCTTTTAGTCCAAGGAAACTAGCTTGAATTAATATGGATTTTTGAGAATTTGAGAAAACCTTTAAATGTGAGAAGATGAGGAGTAACCTCGAAACATGTCAAACAAACCTATTTAAACTAAATGTTCTAATCCTGCGGAAGAGACTTTGAAACGGACGAAATTCGGATAACAAGGACAACTGATTTAGATTACCTAGATATTAGACACCTTTGAGGAGCTGAACACCCTGGATTGCCAAAGAAGAAGTCACACAAAAATTATAGGATAAGTGACATCCTAACGAGGACGACGCCTGTTGTATTTGGGGTTCAGAAATATGTTAAAGGTGTAAAAAAAAGTCACTAAAATTCAAATACACATAATGTGTCAATCAATGGCACGCCTACTAGGCCTCTGTCAACACAGATACTCTCCTTTTTGTTTAATTGAAATGGACTTGTCTGAATGAAATAACCAAAATTTCATTAAAACGCATCAATTAAGTCTGCACGTGCTGTCCTCGACATTTACCTCTTCATGTGGCAAGTTTTGGCCCAACAAGGAATCTTTTGGGGTGAAATCATCTGCGCCACCCCCCCATGGGACACTCAAGAAGGAGGGGGGGGGGAGGACTTTTTGGAGATTTTTGATTCCCCCTCCTGAGTGTCCCATCAGGGGGGTGTCGCAGAGGATTTCACGCCCTTTTTACGTGACGTGGCAAACACACGTGGCGTGTAAGACCCTATCCAGTGAGAACACCATTGCTTTCCACAATGATATTCATTTTTTTATTATTAAATCATTATATGTGTTATCCGATGATGAACAGTTGTAGGTAAAGAATGGATGCTGCAAAACTAAGGGCCTATTTGGCAGCCACATGTAATGTAATCATTTCATTTCATATTTCTAAGGCATTTGTAACCACAAGGTGTTGCTTCACGATTAAATCATTCAGATTTATAATAATTTGTTAACTAAAACTAGAAATGAAGTCATTTTAGGCTTTTTTTTTGTCGTGATTGGCAGTCAGCTGAATGTAATCATTTTCATTTCAAATTCCTAAGGTATTGGAAGTCATAATGTGGTGGTTAAAAATGAACTCATTTAGATTCATATTGATTTGTTAATGGGTTGATATTCGTTCCTCACCAAAATATGATTGATAACATAAGACATTTCATTTTATAAAAAACCTAAGATGACTTCATTTCTAATTTTAGTTAACAAATCAGTACAAATCACAATGAGTTCATTTTGAACCGTCACCTTACATCTACAAATGCCTTGGGGATTAAACATAAATTGGTTGCATTATAGGTGGCAGCCAAACACACCCAGATAAAATGGAATGATGTATGTTATCAAGTATTCATTATGTACCAACACCGTTGCAGCTACAAATGCTTTGGAAATTTGAAGTGAAAGGATTACATTACAGGTGGCTGCCAAACACAGCCTAAATGAATAATGCTATATCTTCATCGTTAAATTTGGTACACTAGCCTACCTGATCAACCATATTCCTATTAGTACTGTAAACTTGGTAATAACTGTTCTACGGAGGAAGTCTTAGGGATGCTGATTTGATTTGAATGACTTAAAATGTCCCATCTAGACTTTTTGTTTTAGAAGTTAATCAGGTCTAATATATTTGGTGACCCATGAGAGTTGACTTGGGTAGGTTGATTAAAACCTTAGGTATTGATTAAGAATTTAGGTAGTCAAAAACATAGATTGAGAAGGTTGGGGATTAAACAAACAAAAAATTTGGGTTCGTATCTTGGTCTTCCGTCCTTTATTAGTAGAGATAAAATCTCCTTATTCTTCTATATCGAAGATAGGATGATGATGAAAATTCAAGGGTAGAAATGAAAACTCATTTCTCATGTAGGGAAGGAAGTTCTTCTTAAATTTATTGTTGCGGTTATCCCTCTTATGTTATGTCAGGCTTTTTTCTTTTCAAAGTAATTTGTAGCTCTATCAACTTAATTCAACGTAAATTTAGGTGGGATAATGGGGATATTGAGAAAAAGATTAACTAGATGGGTTGGAACGAAGTTCAACAAAGTAAATAGGAAAGTGACTTGGGGTTTAGAGACCTTCACAATTTTAATTTGACTCTTCTGACTAAATAAGCATGGAGGATTTTCAATAACTTTAACAGTCTATGAGTTAAAATTCTTAAAACACTTTATTTCCCTAGATGACCCTTTCTCTCAACTAAATGCAAGAATAATTGTTATTAGGCTTGGATGAGTTTGTTAAGGGGTAGAGGTCTTTTACTTAAGGGTATTGTTAGGAAGTTGTTTTTGACAAAGACAAAAATATTTGGAAGGACCCTTGAATCCCAAATTTAACAAATTTTAAACCCTCTCTTATCTCTAATGAACCCGCCTAAGTGTAATGGGTCTATCAGTTTATCAATCCAATTATGAAAGTATGGGATTTATCGTTTATTAGGGGATGAAACTCTTCTGAGGAGGAGGGTCTCATCCAAAGGATTCTTTTGCCCCACTTTAAGATGTGTGATAAATTGATATGGAGTCAGATAGAAAATGTTGTTTCTCGGTCAAATTTTCTTATTTTTTGTCTGTGACTTCATCCCCCCTACTTTCTTCTCAATCTCTCATAATTGTCCAGAGTCCTTGGAAAACTATTTGGTACCTCGATATTCCTCTGAAAATCAAATACTTTGTTTGGCGTGCATGTAAAGAGACCCTTCCAGTTAAAGGTGATTTTATTCGTAAGAAAATCTCTACTAGCAATCTTTGTCCTTTATGTAAAGAGGTTAAAGAGTTTATCATGCATTGTCTAATTAAGTACAAAATTGTGGTTCTTGTTTGGTTTGCTTCCTCTCTTAGTTTTTAGAACTTTACAGGATAATTCATCTTCCTTGCTTGAGTGGAATCAAAAGTGGTGCAGTCTGCATGATTTATTGTCTACTATTGCTATTTTTGTCTGTAATATTTAGAAAACTCGAAATGGAGTTGTTTTTGAAAATCTTCAATTCAATATGTTTAATATCTCTTTTGCTGTTTTCAAGGGCCTAAATGAAGGAGAATATGGTACTTGTACCTTTTTGACTTGGGATGCGAGGAATGATTATCTAAGGTGGAAGCTGCCGGATAAGGATGTTGTTAAAGTTAATTTTGATGAAGCTTTTTGTGCATCTGCTCATACTTAGGGTACATGGGTGGTCTTCCATGATTGGAATGGGTCTTTTATGTACGCTTCTGTGGAGAGGGATTTCACTGATTCCTCTTTGGTTGCTGAATCTCTAGCTACCCACCTTGCTATTTCTACAGCCCATCGTTTGGGACTTAGATGTGTCGTCTTAGAGGGAGACTCGCTTCAAAATAATCTTTCTTCTCTTTGGCCAGTTAAACCTGATTCCTTGGACCGTATGTGGCCCTGTTAGGGACTGTCTTGTTGTGTAAAACTTTTATGCTGTTCTCATATATGCACGTTAGATGTTGTGCTAATGCAGTAGCTGATCAGTTAGCAACGAGGGCCGTGGCCTCAAACTCATGTCTTGAGTGGGCCTTGACCACTCCCTGTTATTGATGCTGATGTAGCTACTCTAGAGCAACCTTCTTCTATTACTTAATACATTATCACTTTATGTGCATTATCAAAAAATAAATGCACTTCTCACACTTATTCCACTTTTGGAATATCATGCATTGTATCATCACACACACACACACACACACACACACATACATATTCTGCTCATTTTTTTAAACTCAGCCTACCCCCGTCTGTCAACTTCTTTAACATGACAAATGACAAAGGGTATTTAAAGTACTTTTGTAAAACTTCCTAAAAAGAGGGAGTAGAGGGGAACAAATTCACATAGGAAGAGAATTGGTTGCTACTCACCATCCCCTCAACGTGTCCGTTCGTAGTTCCTTTTCTTCCTCTCTCTTGCCGTGAAGGACCAAAAGTAGAGATGAAAAGAGGAGGATCTTGGTGCGGTGACGCGTGACGCATAGGAGAAGGGATATAGCGATGAAGAACTAGGCCCCTTTCTTTTCATGATCATCCAAACCCAAGATACCTATGCCAAATTCGCTGAGATTATCAGAAATTGGACTCAGCCAGACACTTCAATGATATAGTTTGAAATTGGAAGAAAAAAAAAAGAATACTCAGAATCTCAGTTTGTAGAAAGAACCTATTGGTTCTGGGTATCTTCACACAAATTAAATAGGAGTGATGAAAAATCTCCAATTGTGCAGAGACTACCACCACATCATAAAAGTAATTTTGCAAGTTAAATGATGGGAAATTTGTTCTTAGTATCACTTCAATGATTGTTCTTGTAAAATTTCTGGGAACCATCGATCATTGACACATAATCCAAGTTGCCCTCAATCAGAAAACTCTAAAACTTAATACACAAAAAGGAACCAGAAACTGTAGAGATTCAGTTCAGCAAAGAAATCAAACCACGCACCACATTCTTCAACCCGTTGTTCTCGTATGCATCGTGTGGTTCTTCACCGCAAAGAAAGCTGAAGAAACGGTAAAGAGCGATAACTTCCCACAATCCCACCCCGCTTAAATGTAAAAATGACTTACAAATGCCCCTCTTATTTGTTAAAAGAATTCAATAAATAGGGTAATTTTTTAAAACAAAATATGGGCAAGTTGTTAGTCTGCCATAACTACCATGCATTCTAGCATTCCCCATAATATATATGTATATATAATTTTATTTTCAAGAAATGACTATGGAAGCCATGTCAATCGGTTGAGTTTTCTTGATTTGACTAGCCTTGTTCTACGTGTTGGTCTGATGGAGTTCATTTTGGGGCGATACCGTCTGTGCCACCCCCTTTGGGACGCTGAGGAGCCAAGACAGAGAGGGAGGATCAATTCACTTTTTGGGGGTGAAGTGACATCTCCAAAAGTGAATTGATTCCCCCCCCCCCTCTGCCTCGGCTCTCTCGTGCGTTGCAGACGATATCAGGCCCCTCGTTGCCGACACAACTTGAAGCCAAATCGGATGAGTTTTCTCTATGCTAACAACTGAATTAACCCATAAACTATCCCTACGGCGGGCCCACATGCGTGGTCAGTCAGCTTGGGATTGAGTCTGGCCCATGTTACCTTTGCGACCGTTATTCCAGCAGCACCACACCCATTCGAGAAAAATCTATAAATTGTTTTCCAACTAGATTCTTGACCTCATAGGGAAAAACTAGTTGGGGCAATAATCAACCTGTCACAACTTGAACCGGAGCCAAATTTAATCTGGGTTATGGTCAGGCACCTCAACCAAGGAAAAGCCGGGTGAGTTTTGGTTGCTTCATGGAAATTTTGGTTGTATCTGGTTCACGGCGAGTTGAGCCTGGTTAACTCAGAAAATTCCCATCCCTAACTCGAATCGTGAGATGGCCACCTGTTGAAAATCCATGGGCCCACAAGCGGTAACAAATAGTGGACGACATCCCAAGGCCACGTCCACGTCTTTGGTTCATCACATCACAGACTAAAGAACCAAACCAAGTGGAAATTGTCATGTTGAACCCCCACCATCGCCATCATTTGAGCTAATTAACTCTGCAGAAACTTCTGGGTTACACCCAAGATTACCCTTCATATCCCATTCTTTAAAATTCAAGCGATTGCTCCATCATCTAAAGTAATATGAACAAGATTCTGAATTGAATAATCTCCAGTTGTACCATGGTTGACTAGTCATAAATGAAACTACACACGTGGGTGTGGATGTATATGCTTGACTTGCTTAATATCTTGTAAACGCATTGACTGCTCTCTTTAGTTGCTTTATCACATCTAGAAGATAGGTGGTGGTGGGCACGTGATCGTCTAACTTGACTTGTGTTGGTTACTTTGCTTTTTTTTTTTTCTCTCTCTCTTTTCCACTGTATTTGCTTTTTTTTCTTCTTCTATATTTGCTGAAGTCAGATCTGATTCACAAACCCTAAGTTTTGGGTTGGGTTCACTTTTCTAACGCATGACATCATATACCATAATCGAAGTGTGAAGATGTGACGACATGAAGACTGGTTTTGTGAAGGAAAAAACCAAAACAAGATTTAGGGTTTTCCACAATTCTGCAAGTTGAGGTGAGTGGATGGCCATAGGGCCCAAGTGTCTCTTTGGAAAGCTAACTAATTGAAGTGTCAAAAGTCGGTAAGAGTCTTCAAAAGCTATTCCCATTAGTCATCAAACTAGTTTCTTGAATAATTGGTGGATATGAAAACACCGATAGTCCTCTCCTACACCTTGTGATTGGCAGACTTTGGGATAGATCTCATGATCTGATGGAGATTGGTGAATGTCATGGCCTCCAAGTATCTCTACTGGAACTATAGTAGGATCAAACATATAGATTAGCCAATACCCTTCTGCCTTGGTGGTTGTGGCACTATTTCTCTAGAAAGGTCTCGGGTTCAAACCTGATCAGCAGCATTTGTCTGCAGTGGTGCATCGACGCTGTCTCTCTCACCATGTAACGGGTCTTCCAGTAGATACGGCAGTCATCAAGTCCATGGGGCTACCCAAAAAAACATGTGGATTGACTCGAGTGCTCTAAGATATTCACTTTCAAAGAGAGAGAGAGAGGGAGAGAGACCCATGTTTGATCTGTATGAGTTGAAAAGCATAATTAGTGAAAACAAATCCTCTGCAACAAGCTTAAATTACATTAAATGGAAACTGTCCTTAAAGAACGACAGGTGGTTAGGAATGGACCCTTGTTTAAGTCTACAATGCAACACGTTAATTAAAACTCCCACCCAATGTTGAAATTTCAATTTTTTGGTATAGATGTCATTCTTTGAGGGAAATTTTCGGTTAGCTTTATTTAAGATTGTTGAAGAGGATTTGATCTCAATTAGTAAGGGTCTGTTTGGAAGCACCTATAATGCAATCATTTCATTTTGAATTCCCAGGGCATTTGTAGCCATAAAGTGATGGTTCAAAATGAATTTCTTTAAATTTATACTGATTCGTTAACTAAAATTAGAAATGATGAAGTCATCTTAGTTTTTTTTTTTTTTTAAATGAAATGATTTATGTTATCGTATATAAATCTGTATGAGTTCATTTTGAACCAACACCTTGTGGCCACAAATGCCTTGGAAATTTGAAATCAAATGATTTCATTACATGTGGCAGCCAAATGCGGCTTAACTTGTTAATAATTTGTTAATGTTTTTTTTCTTGGATTGGTGAATCTTCATGGTGCCGTGTGATGTACAGATTACCATAACATGGTTAATTGATCAAAACAGTTACTAGGGAACTAACTAATTGAGAATTTTAGTATATATAGGGGGTTAATTATATAAAACATTCCTGAACTATCTGATAATATACCGTCTCCTTCCTCATCCATCAATAATTACAACAAAAAAAAACTCAATGCCCATCAGTTAAACCATTTTTTTAAACAATAAAATCTATTTTATTTAATTCCAAAAATACCCTTATTTAAATAAAAGCCATCTCAGTTTATCTAACGCCCATCTTTCTAACAAGGATGAATAACCCTTCAGAAAGAATTTCAAGATTAAGGTGAATCATTGAGAATTACCTGAATCTTGGAGACTTTTATGATTGAAATCAAGTGTTGTGTGTGCGCGCATGTGTGTGTGTTCTGAGGCATCTTTTCCTCTCTCTCTCTCTCTCTCTCCTCTCTGTTCTTAGGCTTCTCTTCCATTCTATCTTCTTTATGTTTTCAAGTTTCTATTTCTTCTTTGACTAAGCCCCAGAAAACAAAACCTAGAAGAAAAACCCCAGCTTTTTAGGGGATGCTTGGTAAGTGGCTTTTGATTGCTTGAGAGAATCTTCAACATTTTCCAGATTTGGGAGGGATTTAGAACTTCAGGAACTTCTTAATGGATATTTCCTTCACATTGTTTAATTTAGTTCTTTTTTATCTAGTTGCTACATGAGTATTCAAATCTTTGACAGTGAATTTTTTTTCTAATATTCTGTTATCTCTCTTGTTGATGGCCATTTGGCTCTATTTTGTTCCTTCTCTTCTTTCATGCTATCTCTCTTTATTTTTATGCATCAAAATATTAGAAAGCTTGTAGAACTTGATTTTTTCATATGAGTATCTAAGATCCAGAACTTGGTTCCTCTTCTTCTTTGCTCCATTTTGTTCCTCTTCTTTCTAGTCATCTTCTCCATCAAAACTTCAAATAGCTTCAAATTCTGGTTGTATAATCTAGGTATCTTTCATCTTCCACATCATGAACCCGTTTTTAATCTTGTGCCAAACTACTTTGAAAGATGGGTCTTCAACTCATTTTTTCCTATATTTTCTTTGTTTTTAAATGAATAGGTTTTTCTACAATATCTCCTTGTATTTGAATTTTAATCTTATTACGTATTCTTCATTTCTCAATCTGGTGTTGCAACATGTTTTTATTTCTTAATTTTCCCTTTTGTTTTTGTTCTTTCTCTAATTTGGATATGTTTAGTGGGTCTACTCAGTTGTTACTTTCTTTGTTGTGGTATATGATTCACTTGAGAGTTTAAAATGTGGTCTTAACCTTGGTTTATACTATAATGTTCACCTTCACCTCCTTTGTTTTGCTTTTGAAAGCTGTTTGCTAAATATTGTGCCTGAATAAGAGAATTTGGTGAAGATTCACCTTACAAACAATATCATCTCCTCTCCCATGCAAAATACTGGGTTGTTTCTCCATTCCTGATTACCAGAATTACCAAGACTTCGACTGGGGTTTTACATGGGAAGAATCGTGGAGACTTCTAATGGGTTTTGACTTTAATTACTAGCCATTTCTTCACCCTTCGATGAATATTGGGGTGTTGATTATGTTAATCAGACCGTTTGATGCATATTGGTGTGTCATCATGCTAATTGGACCGTTTGATGAATATCAAGGTCTCAATTAGTCTAATCAGACCATTTAATGAATATCAGGTCTAAATCACTCTAATTGGACTATTAGTTAATCATTTCATCATTTGAATGGTCTTGATTGAGTCTTGTATAACTTTTATATGCTAATTTTAGGATCATTGGATTGGAATATGTCTATGCTAATCACACCATTGGATTAATTTTCAAGCATCCATAATGTTAATATAACTGATAGATTAAAATCACGCATCGATCATCTTAGTACAACCATTGGATTAATACCGAGTATTGATCATGCTAATTAGACTGTTTGATTAATATCTAGGCATCAATCATACCAATCAGACCATTTAATTAATATTTAAACACCAATCATGTCAATCGGACTGTTAGATTAATATCTGAGCATCGATCATGCTAATCAAACCATTGGATTTATATAAGAGTGTCAATCATGTTAATCCAAAATCAATTCATTATTCACTACAATAAAAAACACCTTTTGTAGCGTTTGAAAAACGTTGCGTATCATTATATGCAGTGTTTTTCAAGCGCTGTTTTGAGGTGCATTGCGAAAAGGCGGAGAGTTTATGCAACGCTTTGAAAATGCTGTATAAAGCATTTTATGCAGCACTTTTAAAAAATTGCCTAAATAAGGCTTTATGCAGCATTTTGAAAACGCTTTTAAAAATGTTACAAAAAGTGAATTTTTCACAGCGTTTTTAAAACACCTGTAAACTGTTTTTTTTTTTTTTTTAATTTACCTCCCCTCTTCTCTTC
>JAOXJP010232913.1:0-10394 GCA_025762735.1 Platanus orientalis | reverse complement strand
GTGAATGGATAAAAAATGCTCACCTTAACGAATGCTAACCACTGCTCCTTGTCAGGCGACGGGCACATCAGCACCAACAAGTGAATTTGCACCCCCCAAAAAAGTGAAAATCACTTTTCAATGCTGATGTATCTACCCCAGACAAGGAGCAGTGATGAGCATTTGTTAAGGGAAGCGTTCATAAGCCGATCATGGGATTTTCGTCTATGTGATTATTTTGCTCATGATACAAAAGTTACATCAAATTTGCCGAGGGAAGTTACCAAAAAAAAATGTTTTTGCTACATGTGACCAGCCACCAAATTAAAACCTCGGGAAGACGTATATGTTCCATATATTCACTACCAATCTGGGAATACAATTAGATAATCATTATACTTGAAAACAAAAAAACTGAGAAAACTTATCACTCAGAACCGATTCAATAAAAATTAGGTGGAACGAATCTTGTGAGAACTGTGAAAACGGTGTCAGGGTACGGACACATAAGCGCCGAAAAGTGATAAGTGCCCCCCAAAAATGCAAAACACTTTTCGGTACTGATGAGCCCCTCTGGTGCGGTTTTCACCGTTCTCACGAGATTCGTTCTCACATAATCCAAGCCCGAAGCGATTGGATTGTATAATTCACGTGTGTAGACACTACAAAGACCTACAAAACGTTGCTGGGTTATCTCTCTCACAACTTATCCTAAAATCTTCCTCCATCTCTATTAAATCTCGTTACTGGCCAATTCGTTTCATGCCTCTGAGTCAGAGAGTGAGAGAGAGGGATATTCCTTGCAGAGAGAGAGAGAGTATTCCAATGGATCAACTAAAGCCAAGCTCTCCTAATTTCCCCCCTCTTACCCCGCTCGGGTTCCTGGAAAGAGCCGGTACCGTGTATGGAGACTGCGCCTCCGTCATCTACAACACCACCACCTACACTTGGTCCCAAACCCACCGTCGATGCCTCCAACTCGCCTCCACTCTCGCCTCACTCGGCATCCAAAGAGGCCAAGTTGTCTCCGTGCTTGCCCCTAATATCCCCGCCATGTACGAGCTCCATTTCGCCATCCCCATGGCCGGCGCCGTTCTCAACACCATCAACACCCGCCTCGACGCCCGTACAATCTCCGTTATTCTCCGTCACTGCGAATCCAGGCTCGTCTTCGTCGATTTGCTCTCTCGCTCTCTTGTCCTCGAAGCTATCTCCTTGTTCCCACCCAACAACCAACCCCCTCAACTCATCTTCATCACCGATGAACATGAACCATCATCGCCGCCCCTCCAACATGATCGCACTTACGAAGGCCTAATTGAGAAGGGCGATCCGGGTTTCAATTGGGTCCGTCCCGCGACTGAGTGGCAACCGATGGTACTCAATTATACCTCCGGTACGACCGCCGCCCCTAAAGGAGTAGTTCACTGCCACCGCGGCCTCTTCTTCATCACCGCCGACTCTCTGATCGACTGGTCCGTACCCAAGCAGCCCGTCTACTTGTGGACCCTACCCATGTTCCACGCCAACGGCTGGTCCTTCCCGTGGGGGATGGCGGCCGTCGGCGGGACCAACATCTGTCTCCGCAAATTCGATGCCGCCACGATCTATGGAGCGATACGCAAGCACGGCGTTACCCATATGTGTGGCGCGCCCGTCGTGCTCAACATGCTTGCCAACGCACCGGACGGTGCGTCGCTTTCTCATCCCGTCCAGATTTTAACGGCTGGTGCGCCACCACCGGCTGCCGTTCTGTTCAGGACGGAAGCACTTGGATTTGTAGTGAGTCACGGCTACGGGCTAACCGAGACGGCTGGACTCGTTGTCTCCTGCGCCTGGAAACCCCAGTGGAATCGTTTCCCTGCAACCGAACGAGCGAAGCTGAAGGCTAGACAAGGGGTAAGGCTTGCAGGGATGGCTGAGGTGGACGTAGTGGATCCCGATTCGGGAGTGAGTGTGAAACGGGATGGATCGTCACTGGGTGAGATCGTTTTGCGAGGTGGGTGTATCATGTTGGGCTACTTGAAGGACCCTGCCGCAACGTCCAAGTCCATGAAGAACGGGTGGTTCTACACAGGGGATGTAGGTGTAATACATCCAGATGGGTACCTAGAGATCAAAGACCGATCTAAGGATGTGATCATAAGCGGTGGGGAAAATCTGAGCAGCGTCGAGGTTGAATCGATGCTGTACTCGAACCCGGCGGTTAATGAAGCGGCGGTGGTGGCTCGGCCGGACGAGTTCTGGGGTGAGACTCCTTGTGCTTTTGTGAGTTTGAAGACCCAATCGAAGAAGCCGTCGGAGAAGGAGATTATTGATTTCTGTCGTGCTCGATTGCCGCACTACATGGTTCCCAAGACGGTCGTCTTCATTCCTGAGCTTCCCAAGACATCGACGGGGAAGATTCAGAAATTTGTACTCAGGGACATGGCCAAGGCTCTGGGTTCTTCTAGGGTGAGTCGGATTTAGGGCTTTTTAATTCACTCGGCCGGGTTAAACTCCGAGTTCGTCGATATGGAGCTGATTCCAAGGAAGTCATGAATCGCGATTGTTGCATCTGAGATTATTAAAAAAAAGTCTTCGTCTTCGCCAATAAAAGGAAAAAAAAATTATAATAGAAAATTTTAAAAGTCTTTGTAGAAAAAAGTCATATATTGCATGTGGCAATGTACCCCATTGCGCTGGTAGATGGCCCATTAATTGACTTATTTCATCTATATTGTGGCAATAGTGTTTTCACCTAAATAATCTCCTTTCTTCGTCTTCCATTTTAGCTTTCATCTATCCTTTTTTACATTTATTCCATAATCATTTTAATCACCCTCATCCTTAAACTTCCAGCCTCTGGCAGTCCAATCTTGCTTTTCTGGTATCATAACCAAATCACTGTCATTGTTCAGATCAAAGTACAAAAATTTTATTTTAAAGTTTTATTTTTAAGAGTCTGTAATTTCAATTTTAAAGTTATTTTATCAAGTCTGTAATATTTCAAGTACATATTTCTGTATGTTTTCAAATTCCAGTTGTAATATACAAGTTTTATTTTTAATTTTATTTCAAATTTCTATATGTGCACTTTACATACACAAAATTCACACACTACAATGAATAGCCCTAGTGAAGCTCGTCTATAAGGAAACTTATAATGTCTCGACTGTTGCACCCTGTGGTCTATGTTCATCTTCATTCCAATTTTGATTTTAGTTTATTTTCTGTTAGTTTCTTGCATATTTTGTAAGTCATTTGCATTTTGGAACTAAGGTAATCTACCCAAAATCGAACATCTAAGTCTGAGGCTTCCTAGTTACGTAGTAAGGCCTGCAGATGGTACTATAAGTCGGGCAGTAAATCGTTGACCAGCCACTAGATCTAAGTCTAGGATAGAAAATCAAAACCCTAAAATGAAAAGGCTTTACAAAAAATTCAAGAAAAAATTAGAAAAGTCACATTCATCTTATTCCACTTCTTCATCCCAGCAATCCGAACCAATAGATACTATATTAATAAAATATTGTGAAGAATTACAATTCGAAAAAATAAATCAATCTTTACAAAATTGGATAGTACCAAAAGTCCCCACAAACGAAATATATAGAATAGGAAATCCAAAATTAGAATCAGATTATCTAATCAAAACTGTAAAGCAAACAATACCAATAAGCCATAACACAGACAATATTCAAATTCTAACTGACAACATGATCAATAGATTAAAATCAAGATATAATTATATCCATTTTGGAATAATTCAAGTAACAATTAAACCCTTAACAAGATTAGGTTTAAATACTCATTCCCTCACATACGGCAATGATGATAGACATGCCAATTTTAATGACTCTTTAATAGGAATAGTTGAAGCTAGTCTACAAGATGAACCAGCCTTCTCTAATTGTTTTCCAAACTCTTTTGTTTCTTTAATAGACAAAAAATATCGAACAATCATTATGTTTAGGAATCCAAACTTTAGGTTTCGACATGCCAAATTCTGAACACATAGCCTTAGTTTACCAAATTTACTACAAAGCCATGAACTCTATCATTTCAAATATTGCCTACGCAAGACAAATACATAGAATAACTACTTTGTTTCTTACAAAATTCTCAAATAAAGTAATAACACCTCAACCAATCAAATGGGATCAAATCGACTTTGAACATACCTGAACAATTCCTAGAAAACATAAAACAAAACCCAAAGAATATGATCAAATTCAAAACTTTATAGAACACCCCAATGGAACTGCTATAATCAATTTTAATCTAAAAAACCCAAACATAGTAGAATTTAGACCATCAATATCTTCTAGAACTTCTACTTCTTCAAATTTTGAAACTCATAAATCTTTCAAATCTGCTCAAACACCTATGTCAAACACAGTCCCAAATCAAATTCCTACTCATATATCATACCCAGTTTATCCAAATCAACCAAAGAAACCAGAAGAAAATGAATTCAATCCCACCGAATTTGACTTTAGAAGTTCACCTCGTCAAATAATATATGATAACTCTCAATGAACCTAACCAGTTTGTAATAGATAAAGAAAAACTAAAAAATAATTTAAAACAAAATCCTAATACAAAAATATTTTTCAAATCTTTCTCTCAAAAAGAACAACAATTAAAAGAATTATGGTTCTCAGATGTCCTTTTTTGAATGGTTAAAATTAAAATTTTCTACAAATTCAATTCAAATGATAAAATCCATTTTAAATGAATGGCACACTTTAAAAGGACAAATAATCAATTCTACTTCCTTTCAAATCCATAAAATTTTCCGAAACAACAGCAATACCTATTAAAAAACAAACTTTGTTCTCTAACCCAAATCTTGCCTCTCAAAGCTTATTTCTCCAACAATTGCTCCAACACTTCAGCCTCCTTCAATTTATCAATCTCCAAAAGACTCAATAGTCTTGATAAAGATAAAAATATATAACCAAATCTAAATGTTTTATCCAAAGAATCATCACCTGAAATTAGTCCTCCAAATTCTCCTTCTGAAAATAGTTCAGATTTTGAATCAGAACAAAAACAATCAATTCCAATAATTAACAAATTATCTCACCCCTAAGTATTACAACAAAACAAAAAATTACTATAATCGACCAACTCCTGCTGATCTACAAATAGAAGAAACAATTTTACCAACCAAAAATATGATGGAAATACAAATGACAACAAATTAGAAACACTATACAACAAATGACAATCTACGCAAACGCTTGTTATGTTCATAGACATTCACAAAGAATTATCTGTCTATCTATAACTGTCAGTTTTACTGGTCAGTTATTCAGATGGTGGAATGATTATTTTTCCCAAGAACAAAAAAATCAGATCTTAAATGCAGTCCAATTAGATGTAATGGCCAACCAATTTTATCAAACTCTGGACAAACACAACAAGACTGTCTCCCAACATTAATCATCAATCTCCTCACACATTTTGTAGGAAGACTTAATGAAATGATTACAAAAAACAAAGAAATTTTAATGAATTTAAGATGTTCAACTTTATTAGATTTTAGATGGTACAAAGATACATTTCTCTCAAAAACTCTATCAACTTGATAATTGTACTCAAAAATTTTGGAAATTATAAGGGTCTGGACATCGGAGGGGAGAAGTGCCAAATGGGTGAGGCAATCATTTTTATAAGGAGATAAAAATTGTTGATGAGGTTTAACTGCCTCACCTGTCTAGCACTTCTCCCCTCTGATATACGTATAATTTCCAAATGATCCACCCAACAATTCTTATGGCTATCTGAAGAAGCCAGAGAACATTACTTCGGCTTAGAAATCAAAGGTTTGCAACTGGGTTGCTTCCACAATTGTTACTTGTCCAAAAGCCTAGATGTTACTTCCCCTTCTCTTCTTTCATACATGTTCGAAAATGTTCGAAAATGGATTCTTAGGCTATATAGAGCTTTCCCAATAAAACCAACACCTATTAAGCCTCCTGCTTAATTGCCTCAAACAAAGCATTTCTATATGGTTCAACATCTACCTAGCCTCTATATGTTATATCAAAATTTACTCAGCTACCCCAGAATGGGAAAACAATGGTCTTCAATATTATCCCAATTACCACTTAGTCACCCTTTCTTCTCAAAAAAGTTCTACATGGTCTGCACATCAAAGAGAACATTCGAACTCTGACCCTTTCATCAACAAAGTCTATGGGCAGAAGGACTCCGCAACATAGTTGACAAATGTTGACAAATTTTCAATTAACAAACCATGCTAAGAACCCCCAAAATACTGATAAGAAGAGACCATCATACAAAATTCTTCACGACCTTTTTCTACATTCCAATGAAGTTGCTGTCCATTTTCAAAACACTTTGAGCAGAAACTTCTAGAAAAATTATGTTGTCAATCCGGTACCTTCTTCTCTCCTCCCACATCACAAAGTTCTTGTTGTGGTTAGAAAGATCGAAGACAGTTTAAGATCAAGACAGTTCAAGTGAAGCCGAATTTGACCATAGCTTCTCTAACAACGAAGAGGAAGAATAAGCAACATCAAATGCCAAAAGCCAATCAGCCACGTCAAGCAAAAGTCAATCAGCCACATCATTTTCAAGCAAAAGTCACTTTGTCAATATAATCCATGTGCAGACCACCTGAAGATCACATGGGTCTCGGTATCTCAACCACTTCTTTAAAGTAGCCTTGTACGTGTAAATCCCGTGGAGAGCCCAATATCGTCGAATGTCACCTCACAAATTCAATGCTACATCACAAATTCAAGTGCTATAAAACGTCATCCTTCACATGCATTTCGTGAAGACATGAGAAAAGAATTGTATTGTATGTATCTATGTGTCTATATATGTGTCCAAAAATGCCTTATAAGGTCAAACTTCAAGTGTTTTTACCAAAAATTAGGTAAAAGTTCAAAAGTGAACAATGTCAAACAGTACCCCCTAACAGTACCCTATCGGCCAAATAATAACCCAAACAGTACCTACTAACACAAACAGTGTCAAATAGTACCAAACAATGCCAAATAGTAAAATCCAAAACCCAAAATAAACCACCTCAAACTTTTCAAGATTTGAAAAAATGTCGGTACAATAACCATCTGCCTTCGTCGAGATGTTTCCGGATTTGAAAATGAATGAAGTCCGAAAATCTCCTGGATCCTTTGCTAATTACCAAACTCAAACCTCATTTTAGGCAGAGGCATTTCCAACCAAATATTTCCTTTCCACCCAAACTTCCGCTCTTTCTCCATCTTTCATCCAAAGGTCCCATCATTCACCATACCTACCAACCCTCTCCCTTAAACCTCCGACCCCTGATAGTTCGATCCTGTCGTTCTGGTATTTATAGGCAAAGGATTAGGAGATTTTTGAATTTCATTTTCAAATCCGGAAACATCTCGACAAAGGCATAGCAGTTGGTTATTGCACCAACATTTTTTTGAATCTTGAAAAGTTTGAGGTGGTTTACTGTATGGGTTTTGGATTTTACTATTTGGCACTATTTAGTACTATTTGACACTGTTTGTATCGGTAGGTATTGTTTAGGTTACTGTTTGGCCGATAGGGTACTGTTGGTTGACATTCATTTTTGACCTTTTGCCTAATTTTTTGCTAAAAACACTTGAAGTTTAGCCTTATAAGCTCTTTTGAACATATATAGACACATAGATACATATAATACAATTTTTTTCTCATGTCTTCACGAAATGCATGGGCAGATGGCGTTTTGTAACACTTGAATTTGTGACGTAACATTGAATTTGTGAGGTGGATTCGATATTAGGCTCTCCACAGGATTTGCACGTGAAGGGGTTGCTTTAAAGAAGTGGTCGAAACACCGAGACCCATGTGATCTTCAGATGATCTACGCATGAATTATGTTGATAAAGTGGCTTTTGCTTGATATTTTGATCAAAAGAAAGTATCATCATCCTCCTCCCCAAGTTTCTGAGTCATTAAGCTAGAATCAGAATTTGTTGGAGAATAACCTTTGGTGGGGATTACGTCTTTGAGTGGTCGCATTTCAGCTGTCATTTGTCTCATTTCTTGAAGAGCTAATTAAAAATCTTGGGAAGATACATGCTGACTTTGAGTATTTAAGGATGTCACTACTTCTTTGAAACTTTTGATGTTTGAAGGTCCTGCAGAAGACTTAATAGTGGACATTTTTTGAAGATCGGCTAGGGATATGGATGCCGAAGAAAAAGCTTTTGTTTTATCATACTTGTACCACTATTTAGCATGGGAATCTCTAAATAGATTTGGAGTTGATTGAAAAAGGTCTAGAGAATAATCCCAATACATGATCCATGGGATGGATTTTTAAGAAATTTTGTCAAAGGCTATTTTGTCAAAGAGGATTCATCTATTTTATCAAAGGCTAAAAACAAATTTTGAGGGAGAATTGCAGACATGGCTCCATACAGAAACCACCAGTTTTGATAAAATCAATTGGGAATTTTATGAGTATGGTTGGAAGAGAATTAGAGAAACCAATAATGAGATTTATTAGAGTTTTGAATTAGGACATTCTCCCAGGCTTGCTTGTAATCCCAATAGTTGTATGAACTTGTTGATTGGTTGGATAAATAACATATTTTGGGGTAAAGGACATGAAGGATTTTAAGTTTGGAATAAATGATTTCTTTATTTTGATAGTGTGATTGATAATGGCACTTTGAGATTGTTGAAGGATGGTTTCATAAAATTTATTAGAGTAATTAACATGTTTGGGAATAAAATGGGTTGTTTGAGGAAAGCACTTTGAAACAATTTGTTCTAAATTAAGGTTATCGAACATGTAATCATCTATTGGAAAGACAGCAAAGTGGGCTTTTGAGATATACTCGGTTTTTGGAGGAGTGGGCATTTGGTAAGGTATAGATGCAGGGACTTTGGTTTTGCCTTTAGAAGATTGAGGAGTATGACCTCCTCGACTCATTTTTTCTGCAAAAACTCTCGAGTGAGAAAATCATGAAGAAAAATTGTAGAGTCATTTATAAATTCAATATCAAATTCAAAAACAAAAAGTAAGGCTTGTCATCGTACAAAAATTTGTTTCGAGGCTAAATTTTTTACATCTTTTTGAAGTATTTCTTTGGTAGACTTGTAATCTATGCGTAAAAAAAACTTTTGATTTAAAACATCTGCTTGAAATTTTTGTATGCATAAGACTATGGCTAATACTTCTTTTTTGATAGTGGAATAGTTTTGTTGAGTTAAGTTCCACGTCTTGGTAGTGTATCGAACTATTTGATCACCTAAAGAATGATGGGTTTGAAGGAGAATTCCGCCATATCCTAATTCAGATGCATCTATTTGTATAACTTTTAGATATTCTAAGTTTGGGATTGAAAGACAAGGAAGTACTTTGATATGTTTTTTAATGGTTTGGACTGCTTGTGTGTGTTCGTTGGTCCATTCTAGTTGAATTTTTTCGCAGTCTATTTTGTAAGAGTTTTTTTTTTTATCAAATCTTAGACAAATATTAATACATAATTGAGACATCCTAAAAAATCTTTGTAATTGTTTTTTATCAGTTATTTGATCAGGGATTTTTTTTGCAAATTGTATAACTCTTTTAATAGGGGTTATGGTTTGGTTTTCAGTGTGATAACCAAGAAAATTAATAAAAGTTTGAAAGAGTTTGAGTTTTCGCTTAGAAAAGGCCAGACCATTCTTTCGGACTACATATTTTAAAATAGCTAAGTGCTTCCAATGTTGATCTATGTTTTGAGAGAATATTAAAATATCAACAATATAGACAAGAATGAAGTTTTGATAAGGATTGAATATGTTATTCATGAGGCTCTCTGCAAAATAATGAAACTTATAAAGCTCTTCATATATTATACAATGTTAGGAAGAATTTGGTTTTTGTACTTATAGTTGCCTGGATTTTAGTGGCAGTTTACTATTAGAATGATTTGGCCTTTGCTTGATACACACCCATATTGATATTGCTTGGCCTCTTTAAAGAGGAAGAAGCTTACCCTTTCCCCGTTCTTGCCGATGGAATGGTAATTTATTATGTTCATATTGCTTTTGTAATTTATTATGTCAATAGTGCTTTGTATTATGGCTTTACAATTAGGAGGTTTGAACCATGTTGAGATAAGAATCAAAAGTGTGCTACTTTTTGTACATCTTAAACACTGATCATTAAGAATCTATGGTGTTAGAAGCTATGGTGCCATTTATTATGGTTGGGGTGCAACTTGGGCTTAGTCAACCTAAACCCAAATGACCTTAGGTCAAATTCAGCTTGTGTTAAGACTTGAAACAACCTGACCCAACCTACTCAAGTTGCAACCCTAGAACTACCGAATAAGTTTCTAATGGTTTTCTTTTCTTACACATCGTGTACTAACAAGTATTTATTGTAAACCAGATAACTTGGCAGCTTGACTCAACTCTAGAGG
>JAOXJP010232912.1:0-10394 GCA_025762735.1 Platanus orientalis | reverse complement strand
ATAGTGCTTTCCCGGACTCTCTTTTTGGACTTACATGAACATACACAGTTACAACATAAAGTCCTACTACATGACCATTACATGTACTTCATTGTTTTGTGCATGGATATTGACAATACATAAGACCTAACAAGTACATCATGGATTCATCACATGTAATTGAGTATGAGCTGTTTCAAGTCAAGAGTGATGTAACTTATAATAAGCAACTCATTCGTATATTGGACAGAAAGAAGCAGACATTGTTCACAAATGTGATTCATTAAATGAAAGTGCTATGCAAGAACCACACTGTAGAAGAAGTTTGGGAAGGCGAAGATGAGATGAAGTAAAAGTATCCGAAATTGTTTCACACTCAAGGTATGTCAAATTCAAAGGACTAAATTTATTTTAAAGGGGGAGGGGGAGAGTGTAACACCTTGCACATAATTCACACATATATGTCACATGTGTTTCATACTGAGTTAAACCATAGGTAATGACCTATAAACTTATGCAACATTAGAAATAAATCTTTACAAACCTAAAAATAATTTGTGACCAAGCTATACACCCTTAAAAATACCTTAAAGTCTATTTTCCAATGCAACAAATGGTGAGTGAATATGATTTTCATAGAGGAAGATGTGATCATTTTTACACAAGGTGTTTGTGTTGAACAGTCCAAATAATTTGACGTAAATTTAAAAATGCACCAATAAAAATGTAAGACGAATTAGAGTACCAAATGTATGCCTTTGGAAATGTCTTGAAGTCTAGTTTTCAGCAAAACAAATGGTGAGTGAAACTAAGTTTTCTAGGAAAAATTAAGAGTGATTTAATGCGAAGACGTAAAATTTGAAAAACTTTGTCTAGCTCAAGCCAGACTTGTCTAGATTGAGCCTTCACATATAGGCTCAATTTGGAACTTACTAGATCGACTTGAGATTGATCCTGGATCGAGCTGGCACTTCTTTAGTCTAAAAAAAGTGCCCAAAAAATCCCGGCTTGAGCCAGCAACATCATAGATCGATCCAAAAGTAGGAGAAATGAATTTTTTTACTTTGAAAACTTCTAATTTTGGTTTATTTAGGGTTCTACTTCATCTAGAACTCGTATGAGATCTATATAATGGATTAAACTCGATCTAAATTGACTCAAAAATACAAAGAACAAAAGAGAAAAGGAAAATCAAAGAAAAAGCTAGGGTTTGAAGGATTTTTAGGGATTTTTTAAGAACAAAGCTAGGAACGAATTTAAGATTCAACAAGGAGGTAAGAAAATGTGTAATCTATCATTTTTTGCTTAAGTTCTTAGTTATCTAAACATATTAATCCCATTTTTGAGAGTTTTTACAAGTTTTACATAAGTGTTGAATGAGTTTTCAAGTGAATATGTGAAGAACCATTGAAGAACTTCTTAAGAATGTAAAGACATAATTTTTATAGAGAAAAGTAATTGTTTTCCATGAGTATAAGTATGGTTTTGAAATCCATTGAAGTATAGACTATCATATAAATCAAATCATGTAAAAACCGTATTGTATAAGATAACTTTTGAGTAAATGCTATTAGTATCGAAAGAATGGATAAAGTATCATTGTTATGAAGATATAGATATTGAAAAGCTATTGGATTGATATAAGAATGGCGATAACGATCATTGTTAATGTATTGTATGGACTATTATAGAGTTTCTTAAAAGTTTCATAGAAAGTGGTTAGATGGTCAAGCAAGCTTCATTGGTTTTGAACTAGTATTGTACTGTATATGTTAGAGACTAAATTGTTCTAGTTTGGAATGTAAAGAAGTGATTGTATTGATTAAAATTAATAAAGATTTAATGTAATGCAAGTGTATGGTTGAAGCCACCCTTCATCATCAAAGGGGAACCATTGATGATGCTCAACACACCTGGCTTATGGTGTGAATGGCCATATTATCGGGGATTAGAAATGGTTATCACATGGATTTTCTTACCAGAGATAAAATTGGCGAATCCTGTGGCTCTTTGCACTAAGGATAAAATTGGTGTATCACGTGGCTCTTCTCCCCGGAGATAAAATTGGTGAATCACATGGTTCTTCTCATTGGAGATAAAAGTGGTGAATCATGTGGCTCTTCTCACCGGAGAAAAAATTAGTGAATCACGTGGCCCTTTGCATCAGGGATAAAATTTATGTATCATGTGGTTCTTTTTAACAGAGATGAAATGGTGACGTTAACATCATATCGTATTGCATTGTCATTGGCTCATCCATGCATGTGATTAGATTGTATCATACCGTATTATCATTGTTATAGTATTGTTTACATGTATGGATATTTTCCATTGTATTATGAACATATTTTCCTCATAATATTAAATGTTAACTGATATAGAATTGTTAAAGAAAGGTTAAAAAAGATTGTAAAGAATGCTATATGTTTAAAGGTAATTTTACAACATGTGTTAAAGTAAAGTAGAATTGGAAAAATAGTGATGTGAAGATCGTATTTTGCATTTATATTGTTTTATCTCCATTCTACACTCATTTTTCTATTTTAATCATATCATACAATCTTGACCAGACTTTTGTATAGCATTACACTTTTTTACTGAGTTTGTCAAACTCAATCAATTCAATACCACAGATAACGAGGAAGAGGAAATGCATGGGGATTGATGATTGGACAGGCTATGGATAGGACTATGGATTACTTAGATCATTGGGATTATTAATTTTACCTAAAATAAATTTTGGATTTACACACTATTGTTAATTCAATTTTTTTAAGAATGGAATTGTAATAAGTAGATGAATTTTTAGATTATTGTTAGATTGATGAGATTGCTTTTTCAGATTTCTAGTGATGATTTGAAGCTATTAATGAAAGTTTTCAGATTTTGATTTATGTTATTGATGAAATGTCAACAAGAAATTACTTGGAGTTGAATATGTATTGACCTATATGTTTCCACTATGAATTAATGAAAAAAGGGAAAGGCATTGACCTATGGGGATGCACTTAATTAACCTAGGTGCTGAAAAGTGTATGATAAAAGTAAGGTGATGAATGTCAAAAAAAAAATATTTATGCAATGAATGGGTGAATAAATGACCCTATTGTGTCTCCGAAATTCGTATCCTTTTGGGTATGGGTTTCAGGTCACCACAATTTGAGTGAAAATTTGCAAAATGACTTGTGTTATGTTATGGTGATGCTCGATTATTTTTCTTAGTTTCTTTTGATCAGGGAAGGGATTGGTGTAAAGGGTTATGAGCTAGTGTAGGTACAAGGGTTTAAATATGCCTTAAGGTTTTCAAGAAGGATAAGAACATTGCAAACGAATGTTTTCTAACAGGATGTCGATCTATAATGTCAATGGCTATTTAAGTTACTAGTTTTATTATTCAATAATCTATCATACAAAATATAAAATACTATATGGTTGATTCATTTGACAAAAGAATCAAGTCTTACTTTTTCCAAATAGTTAAAAAAATGAATGGAAAAACTCATTTACATGTAACATCATAATTTTGTAGTTAATAAAGATTACAAAAGAATGAGTTAGTACATTTTTTAAGTTTACTAAGGTTGTGTAATATCATGTATGAGTTTGGTGGGGTGCCGGGGAAAGGGGGGCTCCCCTTCCTCAACAGCATCGTCCCACCCTGAGATAATTTTGGGTGTGGGATGAGGAGGGTCCTCCTAGTTCATGTATGATGTCATCTATGGTCTTTTATGTAGGTTTAGACTTTCCACCAATCAATGAGGTATGACGGAACACCTTCAGGGTACTCCCTAGAGGAGACACTAACAAACATCTAAGCTTGGTCTAACCAGAGTGCAGAGTGAGGTTAAGAGGTTTGATTATGGTTAGGGAAGGTGTTATGCACTCAACTGCCCATATTATGTACTTTTACATACTAGTCTTGTCATCTCAATTAAAGAATAAATAAATGTGATCGAGTGGTCTCAGATTTCTTCTGCTCAAGTGACCCATGAATGCTATCAGACATTGAGACATTACTCATTTTATTTCAGTTTATTTGAAAAAAAATGTAATAAGTTAGTGGATTTTGGTTTAGGCTTCATATTTGAGTTTTAGATGATGGTTTAATTTATGTCAGACTATTAGTTTATCTGAATGGGAATGTCAGAACATAATTATGGATTATTTTCAGGTTTGTGGAATTATGAAAATTTTATTACAGACTGATTATGAGATATGGATGGTTATGATTTATGATATGCATTTCTGATGCTTATGAATGAAAAGAATGAGCGAAAAATTTATATGGAATTTATAGGTAATGAATGAATGAATGTTTAATGTCATATGCCAAAATTCATGACCCTTCTGGTATGGGTTTTGGGGCGTGACACAAAATGTTCTTATTATGCTTCCATGAGTTGGCCCTTGTGTGTGTGAAATGGCATAGTTTTGAGTTCAACATTTATTTTATGAGTTCATGAATTTAAACACATGAATATAAAAATAAAGGAAGAAAAACCCTAGATGTGTTGTCACGAAACAAATTCAGCCCAGATGCCCTTCCCGTAATGACTTGAATTTGGCTCAATCACAATCCACTTTCACTTTACCAAAGATTAGAATAAATAACGGAATTCAATATAATCATTTAAACAAATTGCAGTGGAATTTATACAATAACATGCCATTCAATTTTTTTCTCTCTAAACATCCACATCAAATTTAAAACTTCTCATATAAGGTAAACTCTCAAAACATAAATCTCTGACAATCCATGAAAATATCCATGTATTCTAAAATCTCTACAATTTATATTATCTCAAAGAATTCAAAATATTTAAAGTTTCTAAACATTCAAATCACGAATAAAATAAGTCTAGTCTTCTAAGCTCTATTTCCTCAATCTTCCCTATATTGCTTCCAAGGTTCCAGCTCTTCACTAACTTTAATATGAAAAAATTACCAAGGATGGGTGAGCTTGCTGGTTCATAAGTAATTATACAAAATATACAATGGAATAGGATCAAGCCAAGTACGAGTATTTCGAGATGTTAAAACGTATTAGAGATTTGTGCATATAGTTCAAAATCATACATTGATAGATATAAACATTCTTATAAACTTGGTTGCAAAATTATAATGGAACATATACGATACACTTTCATAGAGAAACATAAATGATTTATTTCATAACAAACCATATATGATACACTTCATAATTGAGCATATACAGAAATCTAATTCATATGAAAGTACAATGTCAATACACATGCATATAGCTATGGCTCACATATGATCCTGTGAGTGGATGCCACCAATTGCCCATCACTTGACACTGTCTTGCATACAATCCTGTGAGTGGATACCATCATATACTCCCATGATGGTGAGGGGTCATTGAACACTATCTCATATACGATCTTGTAAGTGGATACCACCAGTTACCCCTGGTGGCAAGAGATCATCCAATATTGTATCACATACAATCTTGTGAGTGGATACCACCATATACTCCCATGATGGTGAGGGGTCATTGAACACTGTCTCCTATACAATCCTATGAGTAAAAACCACCAATTGCCCTTATTGATAGGAGGTCACTTAACACTATTTCACATATGTACTATCCCACGACCGAATACCACCATATACTCCCATGATGGCGAGGGGTCACTTTACATTGCCTCATGTACCATTCAGTGAAAGGATACCACCATATACTCCCATGATGGTGAGGGGGTCACTGAACATTGATCATATATCAAAATATACAATGATATGCAAAATATCAATCTCATAGGTTGAACAATACTTTTTGAATATAACAGTCTTTCAGAATAATATAATTTTCATTCAAATATAATCACATAGACAGGAATACAACTATTATAAATAAAACACAAACACATGATGCTTGACCCTTCACTAGAGCACACAAGAAACAAAGGGTATTGTAAGAATCTTTTAGAACAAATATAAAAGAACAATTAAATGAAAGAAAAAGACCTAAAATATCCTTTGAGATCTTAAAAGATGGATCATGAATCTCTTAAAAACCAAAAGGAACCTCAACTAAATCATTTACAAAACTTATTTACAAAGTTGATCTTTATACAAGGAAATATGAATCGGAATATGATCTAAATCTACCAATAAGAAATTAAAATCCTCTTCAATTAACAACATAAATCATAGACTATAAATCATTGATTTCTAAGAACCTAATCAAATTAAGAGCATGTGCATATTGAGAATAATCACTTACAATCATAGTGTTACAACATTGGTTCTAAGAACCTAACTAATAAAACATGTGCATATCTTGTAATATTAGTTATTGTCAAATTTTCAACAAAAAATAACACTTCTCTTAAAGTATAACACTTTTCTTTGGATTCTAGGGTGTTAGATCTTCCAAGAACCCTCTAAATCTCTTCTCTACAAATTCAATAGTATAGCACACTAAGAATTAATGGATTAAATTGAAAATCCTAATGGAAATCATAAAATCTTAGAGAAATCCTCATTACACCAAGTTCCGTAGCTTACCTTTGCCAAACTAGGGATTCTTTTCCTTTCTTCCGATCCTCCTCACCTTTCTCTCCCTTTTCTCTTTTCTTTTATTTTTAGGTATTTTATTAGTAAAACTAAGGTTTTATTTTGTGCACAAGTGGGTAGCACACAAAATAATAAGCAAAACCACTTTTTGATCGAAATTTATATTTATCATGATTTTTCCGCTGGATCAACACAAATTCAATCTGGATTGATCTAGATTCTCTTTATAGAAAATAGGTTCTGTTAGATCGATGCAAACTACTGGATCTATCCAGATTTTTGGATTTGTCCTAATTTGGACAGAATCAATCCATAATGGTCAACCTATACATATTTCCCAATTTCTACTCAATTTTGACTAGTTTTGGGTGAGAGCTTACTTTCTAAGTGCATAGGTGGTCTTCTATAACCATCCTATGTCATTTGGCTAATAAATCACTCATTCTTTATTCGTTATATGTGTACATATATTTTTTGAAATTTTGACTATATGTACAGGGTGTGACATGTGCAATCCATGGTATTTTCACTATCTTAGTTACCTTAACTTACATATACAAGTGGATCTCTTTTGCCTCACTTCAATCGTCACCCCACAAACCACCCAATTTCTTTGCGCATTGTGTGCTTCTATGTTTGGGGAGTCATGGGACACAATTATATCAATTTTTTGGACCATTGTGTATTTCTTAGAGGCTCCCAAAGTATATCAGGCTTTTAGTGGGGCAATTTTGGTCATTTCTTAGGGGGAGGAGAGCGGTAATTTTGAGGATCACAAGGCGGTAATCCATAGGACGACTGCCTACTTTGGTTTTGTCAAAGGGGTCGGTGGTCCTTAGAAGGAGCAAACACAAAAGCTTTTTGGAGTACGATTCATTTAAGGACTGCTTGCTCTAATGGGGTAGTCATTCGAACGACCGCTCCTATGTAGCAATCCTACAAAGGACCATTTTGTCGGTGTCCAAACTTTGCTTGGTTTGGCTCCAATTTTTCCCAAATTTGGTTCAAAATTATTGCAACTTTGTAGTCCATTAGCTCTACCATCATTGTTCATTAATTGGCCTTAAATTTGATCCAATATCATATATGGTGACTTAATTCATCATTCCATTCATCAAATATGAATATACATAGAACATATCTTTGATATATTCATTCATGCATAAGGAAAAATACAGAACATTCATCACAACATCATTTACCAATACATACATGATATTCAAATGTATTTCTTCATCACTTGCATTCTCTACATCAGTTTTCTTGAAATGATCATGTGGATTCAACCAAAATCCCTTTTATCCAAGAATTTTGAGTGAATCTCATGTTTAGTTGTATAAATCATGCTCTCTACCACAAGATGATATCCTTACATATAAGCTTTCATGTTCTATGAGGATTAAATAAGGAATTCTATGAAACAACTCCAGATTTATGTAAAATTTATTAAAATATTCACGAATTTTTATCTAATAGCATGCTTTATCCAAAACTTGGATCATTACATGAAGAATTCAACAAGATTAAAGCAATCTAGCAAGGATTCTAGCATCAAACATGATTCATGACAAACAAGGCAAACATCAATCAACATTTAAATCTATGCATACACTAATATAAGCTAATGTTTCTAGTTCCTAATTGTTCCTATTTCTATATGACCTATTCATGGAAATTCTACAGAATTTAATCAAGGGGAAAGATACTTATAATGGATGTTAGTTGTTTATCTTCCCATTTTCTCCTCTCATTGGCTTTTCTTCTTGCTCCTCTTTCTTTGGGATCCTTCTTGCTATAAAGAGTTTGCCTATAGATTTAGAGGAGGAATCTTCAAATTTAGTAGGAAATTCTTTAAGTTTAGTAGAAAATTATTCAAAGATAGTAGAGAGTTCTCTAAAGCTAATAGAGGATTCTCCTAATTTGGCTAAGATCTCTCAAATTATAATATCTTTTTCCAAAGTTGACACCCTCCTTTCCAACTTTTAGAGCCTTTTTACCCCTCCATTATATAATCCTTAAATAGATGAAGTAATGTTACCATGGGCTTTTTGGTTATTTGGACTTTAGGGTATAATTGTAAATAAGAGGGAGGATATTCTTGAGGAATTAGAATTGTAGCTCAAGGGTACTTTGGGAAAGCCATGGGAAGGAATATATGCCAACATATTTTTCTATGCTATGGGCTGTTTCGATATTATCTTGACCATTCCTAACAATGGATTTTTGGGAAAAATGCATTATTTTTAAAAGATGTTTGGATAAATCCTATTTGTCTAGAAAAATGCATTTTCTACAAAACTGGTTATTGGTTCAGGGTTTTTGACAAACTTTGACCCTAGCACTGGAGTTCTCCAATGGGTCCCATTTGTTATTTAAGTCTTATAGGCTCCTTCTTTGCCATACACATAACGTAGCTATTGTGTGGCAAAGACAAAAAGAATCACCATAAAGATTTGGTCTGACAAAGTGAGATGCCTTTCTAGATTTCATCGATATTGCTCAAGAGGATTTTTATTCTAATCCTAAATCTACATATCTACCTACTTTAACTACCTTTTTTTTTCCTTTTGCATTTTTTTTCTTTTTGTGGTTTTCCTCTTTTTTTGTATTTTTGGGTGTCTCCTAATGCCCATACAGAGAACTAGATTTAACCAGTATCTTTGAATTGGAGGGAACTGTATTTAACAACATTCTCAGAAGTCTGAAAATGGTTTTTCCACTTTCTTCAATCCAAGAGAACATGGTTTAATGACTTTTTGTTCATCGGGAGGATATATCATTGACGCCTTCCTCTAAGCTAGTTTGTTGACTTTTCAAGCCAAGAGAATAGTTTGACAACTTTCTCTTCATCGGGAGGATAAACATTGGCGACTTTCTCTAAACCAGAAGATGGTTTGTCAGCTTTTTAAGCCAAGAGAACATGGTTTGATAACTTTCTTTGTACTAGGAGAATATAACATTGATGGTTTGCTCCAAGCCAAAATATGGTTTATTAACCTCTTTAAGGCTAGAAGGGTGGTTTGTCAACAACTTCATAGCTAAAAGAACATGGTTTGATGACTTTCTCAATGCTGGGAGGATATAATATTGACGTCTTTCTCCGAGAAAAAATTTACCAAGGATATAAGAAATACCATCAAGAATGTTTAGTACAACATTTTATTGAATGCTAGAAAAACTATTATCAATGGTGTTTAGTCAAATGTCATTTATAGTATTTTTACAATGTTTTCTTGATCACCATAAAAAACATTTTCATGGTGTTCCCTTACCAAATTTCTTGCATGTTATTGTTGTCGGTCGAGTATATATGATGTCTCAATTTACAACATGCGGGTGAATACTATAAAAACCATTTTACAACATTTTTTACATGTGGTAAAAGGTTCTTTGGTTGTAGTGATGGAAATATATAGAAAAGTAGCACTATTAAGATATCTAGAATAGCTGAGATCTCCTTTGATATCTACACCTCTTTTCTTTCTCTCTCTCTCTCTCTCTCTCTGAGAGAGAGAGAGAGAGAGAGAGAGAGAGAGAGAGAGAGAGCTTAAAGATGGAGTAGGATAATGGCTAAAGGGTATATGATCCAATAATGTTTTCCTCTTCTAACCATGAGACCTACTTCATTATTAAACCCTTTAACAAAAAAGCCTAAAACAATTCAAAAACGTTTATAATTCATTCAAACTTTTATTTTATAATACAACTTTAAACTTTCTCTATTAGAATACAAAATGAGAAATAACAAAGAGGCCATCCCCTAAAGATTTTTTTTTACATAGTAGTCTCTCCATCATATAACCCTATAATAGATATTAGGGATAAACTGAATATTAGATCCATAGTCATTAGGATAAATTGATGCAGTGTGATAG
>JAOXJP010232911.1:0-10394 GCA_025762735.1 Platanus orientalis | reverse complement strand
GGATTATCAAAAAGCATTCCTGGCTTTAACAAAAATGCTCTTTAAAAAGTTATACTCAGTTGGATTATCAAAAAAAATTCCTTGGGTCTAACCTGTAAGTATCTCTAATTTTCTTAGAATTTAATTGCCCAAACATTTAGAAATATATACAATGTGAAATTAACCCTATAAAGTGTTTCATACGTGATTTTTTTTTTAAATAAGGATATTGTTTAATCCTTCATAATTACTCTCGGGAGGCACATACAGTAATTCTGTGATCACTGTATGTTTTATTAGATTGGGAAACATTAATTATGCATTAAAAAAGAGGTTTGAAAGATGTTTTCCACTAATTAGTGTAGACCCTGAATTGATACTATTTGATTGATATCTATAGGTGGTAAAGCCTTGTCCAAAATCTCTGGAAATTAATACTTCTATGGTATTTTTATGAACTCAATTTCATAAAAGTCAATAACTTCAACTATGACACAAATTAACAAAGAAAGTAACTTCTCCCAAATCCATGCAATTATTTATTCAATTTACTAATCATTATGTAACCAAAGTATTTGTCAGTTTTCTGTTTAAAATGATCTCATGGTTGTTTTTTTTTTTAAATTTTATATAAACTTTATAGTAGTTGGAATGTAGAAATCGAGCCAGTTGAATAATAAGGGAGACTTTCAAGGGCCAATCTTTTTCATTAGTTTTATTTTATTAGATAAATAATCAATATAAAAAACAAAATAATGTAGATTGTGTTGAGTTTTATTTTATTTTTTAATATAAAAAAAATTCGTGTTTTTTTTTATTACTATCTGATGGGGAAGAATACATCGAGGCCCCTACTAACCGACTCCGATAATCCAGTACAATTCTGACCTTAGAGGGATCGACCCAAAGAGTTTCCAAGAAGACTAGCTCGGGAATCCCTTAGGGGTCCTCTGACTCACCAAATGCCGAGGTCACCGACGAGAAGCCAGAAACATTCTTCGGTATCCGACCCCAAGTATTCCGAGAATGGCTTCGACTAGTACTCAGATCACCCGACACCCAAAGACCAATCGAGACGTCGATGCACTTGGGGCTTGAGATTCCCCGACGTGTAGAAACACGACAACCCCAACTATTCCACTTAAAAATAAATACAAAACCGTTATGAGGAAGGAATATTTTCTGTAGTAGACCTGATATTATGAGAAAATAACAGAAATAACAAGGGGAGACGTGGCCAATAACGTGGGGGAAAGCGACGTGTGAGATCTCCTCTGATACGCCACCACTCAAGCCTATAAATATAGATAGCGATTCATCATTCAGGTATGAGATATTAGAAACCTTAATTGAGAGAGTTCTACTTCTACATCCTCCTGTTATCTGACTTAATCGTCGGAGAGCTAGAGGCCGGCACCCTGCTGGCGCCTAACTTCCTAACCCTCTCTTGCTTCGTGTGTGCAATGTCCACTCCACCAGGGACCTGGAATGACTGTAAGACCATCTAATCAACATAAAGGAACCCACCAAACCGATACGCTATCACTATCATTTAATTGATTCTATGTAGCCACACAAATTCAATAATAATAATAATAATCATTTTTATTAACATAGAAAATACACCTATTATTTATTCATCTTCTTCTATTAACAAATCAGCTTATTCAAATTCTTTTTTTCTTCTTATTTTTCATGTTTATTGAAAGTATGAAGTACATAATGATTGATGGGGAAAACATGAATTCAAGACTGGTGAAATGCAGTGTTTAGTTTTGTAATTTATAATAACAATTCCTTTGAATCAGTTATTCAAATTTTTAGGGATCATGCTAACCTTGGAGGATATCCCACTTGGGGCATTCCCTTAATAAGTCCTGTAGATGATATTAAATATGTGGATAAGCATAAATTAGATGATAATATTACTTAGATTCACATCCTCTAGCATAAAAGGCAATAATAATTCAACATGCACTTGTGTATATGCTTTTGCACTATCAATTTAATGTTACGTGTGTTACCAAAAAAAAATATAAAAATTTAATGTTACATGGCTTTCAATCTAGCCGTTGACATTGTACTCATGTTCTTTTGGATATTTCATACATACAATAGGCAACAAAATTAAAATCATGTTCTTAATTTTCATTGTTTTGACTCTTAATTGATTAAGATATATAATGTGACTTTTAATTCAACTTAGAAGATGGTTGAACACTTGCTAAGTCCATTACATCTTCTCTCTATATAAGGAGGAGCTACGTATAAGTAAGGGGGGAAATTGCCTCCCCCAGTGTGTGAGTACCCTTATAATAATAATGGGCCTAACAAAATATTATGCTTGATTCCCTCCCCCCTTGAATGTGTGAGTTGCCCCCTTGAGTGT
This sequence comes from Platanus orientalis, assembly GCA_025762735.1. Taxonomy (NCBI): domain Eukaryota; kingdom Viridiplantae; phylum Streptophyta; class Magnoliopsida; order Proteales; family Platanaceae; genus Platanus; species Platanus orientalis. Next base: position 8,026 of record JAOXJP010232911.1, on the reverse strand, counting down.
GTGAGTACTCCACAATTGGAATCAGTTGCTCATTTCAATGTGTGAATACCCCATGATTGGAATAAGTTGCCCCCCCTCCCCTTACCAGAAAGAGATGTGATCAGACTGAATTGGTACCACTTCAATCTCTGCTCAGACTGTGACACAATGTCAGACAAAAGGTACATTAATAAAAGGAACAAATTAATGAACAATAACTAAATAAAATAAAATAAATGGAACAAGTTTTCAGCCCTGGATGGTGTCCAGGGTGCCAAGTGACTTCATTTGGAATAAAATGGGTGGGAATTTAATATTTCATCTAACCACTGCCCATTTTATTCCATGTAAAGTCACCTAGTGTACTGGACTCCAAATCCTGGAGAGAACATCGATTTCAATTAATAAATATATAAGTACTTATTAATTGAATATTTATTCATAATACCCTCGTTTGACCCAAGTGTGTAGGCTCAAACACCTTTTGTCAAACCACATGTCACACACTGATTGCTAATGGAGTGGTACCTGTTCAGAGAATCCTTGCCCCAAAATCGGATTAAGTGCGCCCCTAAATGGGATGACACATCATGTTGAAAAAGTGATTTACACTTTTTGAGGGTATTTTTCACTTTTTTGATGATGTGTCACCCTCTTATTGTGGGTGCACCATTGGCATCTATTAAGGGGATGCACATAATCCTTTGGTTCCCCCCCCCACAAGGTGAAAATCCTGACTCCGCCCCTGCATAAAACAATGCACATGTCTCCATGACCCCTTTCGCTAAATTTAGTTCGGACAGAGTGATTGACCAATGACCATACTCTTCAAACCCTGCTAGTGAGTCTTCCTATTACATTCAAAAAACCAAAGTCTTACGTGCCCATAGTTGTCAAAAGAATACTCTAAAGTTGGCTTTGGCCCTCCATCAGCATTCAGAGCCGCAAAACTTTAATAGTACTTTGGCCCTATTAGGCTCTCTCTCTCTCTCTCATTTGGCTTCCTCTATTAAGTATAAAGCATACTGTAACTGAGAAAAGATCTGCTCGGGCCCATTGAAAGGAATACAGAGTTACGAATATCATAAGACAGGAGGAAATATTGACATGAACTTGTTTGGAAAAGGTTTTTTCATCATGTAGCACAAGTCATGAGGGCTCCATATCACCTACGACACCTTTCTTGTGCGACGTCGTGAGCCGAGACACAAGGGGGGTATCATTTCACTTTTTGGAGATGTCACATCATCCCCCAAAAGTGAAATGATACTTCCCCTCTGTCTCGACTCACGAAGTCGCACGAAGGGGGTTGGCTCAGAGGATGGGGGCCAGTGCACGTGGACAAGCCGCTTCATTGAGTCACCTTAAGGTAAGCCACGGTGAGCCACAGACACAAAGAGGGGTGGGGCCCTGCCAAGAGAGGTAGCCAACGTTTCACACTTGTAGAATACTATTGGAGGGGGATGATATCGTATGTACCACACCTCTGATGGGACCACTCGGAGGGTGGAATCAATTCACTTTTTGGAGGTTTTTGATTCCCCCTCCCGAGTGGTCACAACAGGGGTGTGGTGCACTTGATATGGCACCTATTGGAGGGATTTGACCTGTAACCACCCTCACTCCTTTCGGTGGGTGGGGGAGGGAGGATGGGGAGGCACATTAGCGGTGGAGTGGGCTATGATTGGTCATTGGGGAGCATATGTTCTACTCCCAAATTGTCGACTCCCCCATGCTCCCAGACACAAAGGCTGGATGTATAGGTTTAAAACCACAAAAAAATGTTTTTTAAAATAAGAGGCATCATGTACCTCCCTTTGTGTCTGGGTACATGGGGAGTAGACAATTTGGCAGTAGAACATTTGTTTCCTATCCAGTTTGGTCCTATTTCATTTATGGGGAAGGAGGAGGCAGGTGATCAGCTGTGACAAAGTTTTGTTGTGATTTTTTGTGGCATGACAAAAACCCATAAAAGACCCAAAAAAATAAAATCCGATATTCTGTCCAAGGTTTGGAATTTAGGACACTAGGTGACATCATATGGAATAAAATGGGTGGGTGGTGCCTTTTTTGAATATGGAATATGCATTTTATTCGATACGATGTCCTCTGGTGGATCGGATACCATCCTAGACACCAAATCCTGGATAAAACATCATTTTCATATTAAATGATAAAAAAATCCTTGCTTTTTGTTCATATTACAAAAAACCACATCAGGGTGAAGATGGTATTATAATATGGGATACGCACCACTATAAATATATTATTTTCTTCACAAAAATAAAAAATAAAAACATTAAAAAATAAAAAGGGGTCTCAAGGCCCGTATAGAAGATTGGGTGCTCACGGCCCTGGCTCGATCGAAGATGAACTAGCTATCCTATATGAATCTCTTCATTTGCTTCTCTTCACGTAGAAGAATATGACATAATCAAAATATTGAGAAAGTCTTCTAAGAAGAGAATGATATTTCTGATTTTCCATAGCGATAAAGTTCTATTAGCCAGAAGGAAGTTTGTAATTAGAAAAGTAGATCACTTTGAACTATCACTTTCTTTGCTTTTTCTCCTACGCCTAGACGAGGAAGACAAAGAGGGGTTGCTTTCGATTCAGCCACTAGAGGCTCTAAGAAAACTTTTGCCCCTAACCAAGAAGCCATTCAAACTTTATAGTTGTCTCTTGCTATTGCGTCCAAGCCTGAATTTTTCGCTGTTATCGAGCTAGCCGTATTCACATTGATCTTAATCCATTGAACTGATGAGGCAATCAGCTTGTTAACTATTTGTTAGAGCTCTTACCATTCCTCTAATATGAGAGGACTTGGTGTTATGGGTCTTATGTACTCCAACAATCTACAGGATGATATTAATATTCTATTCATAACAAAAGGGAAATTTCTAAACTATGTATCATCATTTCGAGATTTCTATATATTTCTTATTTTATTCCTTTCGCTTCAAATTTATTTGGATTAGGGCTATGCATTCACCATTTTAGCCATTTGGAGAACGCAAAGAATTAGGTACGGACAATCCTTGAACGAATGGGTGTAAATGGAGTCAGGGGCTGACACATCAGTAAACACTCCCAAAAAGTGTAAGCCACTTTTTCGGTGCTGATGTGGCCACCCCGGATGCCATTCACACCTATTTGTTTGCCGGGGGGGTCTGCTACAGCTAAATTTGTTAGTCCCCCATGTTCCCAAACCATAGGCTGACAAGTGATGGTTTTTTAAATTTGGTGCATCTTTTAAATAGGGATCAAATGTTCATTTGAACACTTTTTTTTATAGTTTAAACCCTATTTTTATGGGTACCTATTTTGTTTTCATTTGGAAACTATTTTTACAGCTTTAACCTTATACACCTCACCTTTTGTGTGTGGAGACACAGGGGAACAGATAAATTGTGAATAACAGATCCTCTTAAATAAGGCAATTAACCATCTCTCCTAAAACCCATAGGAGAGGTTAGAATTAATATAGTTGACATATATTCTAGTACTTTCCTTGGGAGGATTCCTTTACACACTCTTCAAAAGAGGTATTTAATTTTTTGTGAGAAGTCTAGATGTCTTGTGCTCTCCCAAAGATTTTGGGAAGGGGGGGAGGGAGAATTTAGGATGGAAGGGACTGAGAAACAATTAGGGAATAATCAGATTTCACATTAAAATACTCATATTTATCATAATATCAAACATTGTAGTCCCTATCAAGATATCCACTAATTACGATCTTTTATTTATTTATTATTATTTCTGAAATTTAATGATGAGTTATATGGTTTGATATTGCATTAGATTCCACAAGAGACCATCTACAAAGATGGTATCCACTATTTTTTGTGCTTGATAACTTAATGATGTAAATAGAAATTAGGGGGAGATGTTTTTTTTAAATGATCTTTACGTTTTAAAGTACTTTCTACACTCATGCTTTAGTTTGATTATTTAGTGTTAGAAGAAACTCATGCAAAATGGAAATATTGATTTTAATAATTTAGATCATAAATCTTATAGTTAATAAATAATCAATTTTGTACTGCATATTTGAAACTTTTATGAATGGAGAGATATCACAACAATACCAATCAATGCAAGACATGATGTCTGACAAAGGATATTTTGGTAAAAACACATGAATCAAGGGCATTATTGTAAGTACATAATAAATAAAAAAACTCTGTAATTATTAAAGCTCACTTTCTCAAGCATCATGTTGCTTGTTTTGTAGGTTTTGGCGTTATATCTCTCAATTTAACCTGAAGATTGGAATCCATATAGAGATGCCCTTTATTAGTTTTGTAGTGATGGAAAATTCAACAATAATGGAATAATTTATAAAAATATTTTCAATCTTAATCACTAATGAAAGATCAGTTGCTGACCACAATCTAGTCACTAAAATAATTCAGTCACAAGTCTACGTTTAGTCACGGGTGACTTTATTAGTCACAAATACCTTTTAGTTGTGACGGGTGATTCATTTGTGATTCTCCATTTCAATAGCAATTCAAACTCCAAATTGCAATTTTTTGGTTTTTCAGAGTTCACATCTTCTTCAATTTCAACGTTGTGTTAATTGATTCATCCGAGCATAGAAGGTATCATTATCACGTTTTGTGAATATGGTCAAGACCTCCCAATAACATGCAAGGGGTTGCGGCCAAACAAACTCTAGGATACAATCTAATTAAAGTATAACTTGTCTTTCTATAGATTTGCACTGTTTGACAAAGACAAATGATACCTCATTGTGTTCTTAAAACATAAAAGTTTCAAAGTTTAATTTTGTAGAAAAAAATGATAGTATAACGTTATTGTCAAATGGTTTTCTCAAACAAGATCACTAAAAAGATTAAGGTGTTTTTTCTCAAGGAGAATGCCAGATCTCAAGAGAATGATACTTAATTGAATCAAGTGATTTCTCTTGATAGAAAGTGTGGATCTAAAATAGTCTTGGTATCAAGAACTCAAAGTTGGCTTCACATCTCTTCTTCCTCTTATATTTGTCAGAGAAAACCCTAAGGCAAAAACCATGTCTTACTCATTTGGTCATAGCATATTTATAGAGGGAGAGAAAGATGTGGGGTAGTGTGGCAACCCTAACCGATTCTCATACATCTCTCCAAATAAGAAGGGTGGGAGTGGTTTAATCGCCATTCATGCACTCCTTGCAACTCACAACAACTCTGTTTCTAAGATAGAAACAAGGTTGTCGTATGTCCAAAAATTTTGAAAATATTTCAACACCCTTTGCTAGGCATCGTGTCCAGCATGATAATTTCGAGTATAATGGCAAATATTCCAACTCCAAGTTTCAAGTATTACCTATGTTACTTTTGTAAAAAAAAATTCTGGGAAGAAAATATTCTACTCCAAAAGATTGTCTACTCCCATGCTCCTAAGTGCAAAGTCTGTCCAGAATTTGGTGTTTATAATGGTTTTAGGACACTAGGAGACAACAGCCCATTTTTTCCCCATGTCATTCCCTGGTGTCCCAGACACCATCTTGGACAGAACATTTGTTCGATTATGCAAGGTAAGAAAAGGATGCAAGGTAAGAAAAGGATCTGCCACACCCAAAACAGAATGCCCCACTTCTAGACACAAAAGGTGAGGTGTATAAGATTAAAATTGTAAAACCAATTTTCAAATGAAGAAATAAGTACCCATAAATTGCGTTCAGATTTGGTGTAACCCCTAAAGTGAGCCTAGGATAGGATTGACATTAGGGGCTCACACATCAGTGCCAAAAAGTGTCAAGACATTAGGGGCTCACACATCAGTGCCAAAAAGTGATTGACACTTTTTGGGGATGTTTTTCACTTTTTAGCTTGGATGTCCGTCTTTGGAGTCAAACCTACGACTCCTGAGTCCTACGACTCCTACCTTAGACTGACCTCAGGTGATCTTACCAAATCCTTAGGATGGGCTTTATTGGGTTATTTGCTCCCTGTTAAAAGAGGCAACAAATTCAAAAATCCATCATGTGTCAGCTTATGGTGTGGGGATACGGAGGAACATACTTTTTTTTGGGTGTTGCAGACGCTGCAGAAAACAAAATTCATTCCTCGTTTTAAGCCTTGAGCTCAGATATGCAACCGTCAACCGACGCACTTAAGTGTACATTGGCGTCGCAAATGAGGACAGATGCCCCTTCACTTTCTCAAAGAGGACAATCCTCCCTCCTTTCTACCAGGTAAGTAAGGAATCTTCGATACAGTTTCGCAAAGAAAACCAAAGCCAACAGAAAAGCATAGCATACCATGTATGCGTACAGCGCACCTAGCCCACCACAGCGCTTATCTATTGTCATTGTCTGGTTGAAAGTTGAAACAGACGCCTCCTATTTTATCGTTCAAACTCAAATCAAACCACCTCTCTCTCTCTCTCTCGATTTCGCACGCCACTGGAAGTTGAATTGGATCAATCTATTTCATCTTCCATGAAGTCTACATCAGAAACCCTATAAATCTCACCTTACTCGCCATGAATCTACTTTAAAACGGAAGAACTACGTTATCTTACCTGCACTAATTTCTGGAAACGCAGGGAGGTCCAGAAGGACGGAGAGAGAGAGTGATGCCTAGCGTCGCTGTGAAGCTCTACAGCGTGTTCTTCAAATTCCTTTTGAAGCACCGTTTGCAGAACATAGTCCAAAATCCATTAGATGATAACAATCCATACGGCGTCACGACGCGCCCCGAAGAATCAGTTGCGGCAGCTAACCCGTCCTTCACCGACGGCGTCGCCACCAAAGATATACACATAGATCCCTTCACCTCCCTCTCCATTCGAATTTTCCTCCCCGAGACTTCCCTCGCCGCATCCGATTCTGAATCTCAATCCCAATCTAGGCCTAGGGTTAGGGCTTCTATCAGGTCGTCAGATCCGGATTCTTCAGTTGCTGCAATCGATGCTAATCGCAACCATGATCATCTTCGTCGTAACAGCTATGGTGCCTCTGTGACTCCCAAGGTTGCGAACCAGACGGAACAGACCAGAAGGAGCAGCTGCGGCGGTGGCAGCAGCGATGCAGAGAGCTTGAATTTGAAACAGGAGAGTGGAACTTATAGAGGCTATTCCCCGTGTACGGAGAACCACCAACAGACCTGTCGGAGATTGCCGGTGATCCTGCAATTTCATGGTGGAGGATTTGTTACTGGGAGCAATGATTCGTCGGCGAATGATTTCTTTTGTAGACGGATTGCGAAGTTGTGTGATGTGATTGTTATTGCGGTTGGCTATAGGCTAGCGCCGGAGAATCGATATCCAGCCGCATTTGAAGATGGATTGAAGGTGTTGAATTGGTTGGGGAAGCAGGCGAATCTGGCGGAATGTAGTAAATCTCTTGGGAATAAACGTGGAGGTGGTGCTGATCTCAGGAAATCTGATGTTCATCGGCATATTGCTGATACATTAGGTGCATCTATGGTAGAGCCTTGGCTGGCTACTCATGGGAATCCTTCCAGGTTCCATTTCGATTCACTATTCTTTATCTGTGTTTGATCTTATGCTCTATTCAAATTTCATGAGCTTTTCTTATGATTGCTTTATATTTAAGCAAACTCTATTTCTTTCCGAAAATATTCTGGAATGCTATTTGTGTTTGGTGAACTTTTGTAGCACCTGTTGAACAAAACATTGATTTACAAATAGAAACTGCTTGGATTGATGTATACTCAGTGAACATTGAAAGAGATATTGTTGCTGTTGTTTAATCTTTACATCTGTCGAAACACAATCCTATATAAACTTCTAGACCTTGCAACATTTTGACTTTGATTACTGTTTGACGTAGATCATAAAGCCCAGAGGAAAGTTGAATTTGTAGAATTCCTGCTGATTAAATGGTTGCAAAATTGGCTTTATCTCCTAGACTATAAGGAATCGCAGCAATTTACAATTAACATTTTATTCTGAAAATTTTCCAATCATTGAAAAATCTCCATCAGTAGTCACTACTTTTTAGTGTTTTTTTTTTCCTTTGAAATTCTGGAATAGACTTGCAGATTGCCCTATACTGATTTGAGCAGATCTAGGC
>JAOXJP010232910.1:0-10394 GCA_025762735.1 Platanus orientalis | reverse complement strand
GCTTTATAGGAACTTAGTGCTTCTTTAATCTGAAGTGTAATCGGTGAGATCTAGGATCGGGCTTTTGAGTCCAATCATAAAACTAGCTTAAAACATGAACTCGATCTAAAATGTTTGGATCAGTCATACACCAAATAGAACATTTTCATCATAGATCACGATCTATGATTGTATGCCGAAGATAGTCATAGTGTACAACTTTATCAACCTGGATCCACTTTTTAAGTCTACAACACGTGTATTAAAATTCCTATCCAAGTTCAAATTTTAAATTTTTTGTATTTTTTTTAGTGAATTTAAATTTCTTGTATTCAATTCCAATTTTGAATACATCTTTGCATGTCTCTCACTATTCATATTAATTCTAATAAATCAAAAGGTCAAGATGACCAGATCCACCTCATTTTTGTTTGGAAAGAGAATGAAAGTACAGATAATTAGAGAAATTAATATTTGAGCACGAATACAAATGACCTCCTACTCATGTGCACTTATTTAAATGGCCTAAAAGATTCCAATCTAATGTTTGATGACCTACGCTCATCCGTTCTAAATCACTAACCTGATTCCATTAAGCAACAATAATGAGGTCTGTGGTCTTGATAGACAATTATTTGATATGATTATTAAGGCATCCTCTACTTTGGATCACTATCAAAATTTCTGTTAGATTTCAACTAGTCATACCTTTGAAAACATGGACCCCCATCTGCCGAATGTAAGACATAATAAAAATTAAATTTAGACAAGGCTCCATGCAAAAACTTCTCTTAGATTTCCAATTGATCAAACCGTAGGAAAACATGAACCCCCTAAATATAGTCGTAATATAGATTAATTTCGATGAGACTACATGCAAGACATAATAAAGATTAAATTTTGCATACTTCGTGTGTAAAAAAACTCTTCACAATTGCTTGAGGGAGGAGGGAATTTTAGTCATTTGAATGGACCCGAAGCATTGGTGAGGGTACTTTGACCACACATCATTTCATATATACAAGAACAACCCAGAAGTTGAAAGTTGCTATAGGGTGTCAATTCTTATTCCTCAATGAACAAAATTCTATAGCTAGAGAGAATACCAATAGAGTTGTTTATGGACAAAAATGATATCAAAAACAAAAGAATGAAGAAATAAATAAATAATAACAATATTCCAAGAACATGAGGGAAGCAAATAAAGGTCACACATTAACAAAGTTTGTTCCAACCCGTAATCCAACTTGATAACAAAGTTTGTTCCAATCATCAAACAAACTCTAGAAATAAATTTCATGAAATATTTACTTGGAACAATACCTTCATTGTTTCTCAGAGGAAAAAAAAAAGGATGCTAAGAATGAAACGCATCAAAAGACGATGACTAAAGATGGAAGCCCTAGCCAGGAAGAAGAACAGTAAAGATGAAAATGACAAGATGAGAGACCCGATGGTAAAGAAGTGTTCATTTTTTGTTATTTTATAAAATTACTAAATTATCCCCACCTTTCAACACATGCTTTATAGGAACTTAGTGCCTCTTTAATTCTAAGTGTAATCAGTGAGATCTAGGATCAGGCTTTTGAGTCCAATCATAAAACTAGCTTAAACACGAACTCGATCTAAAATGTTTGGATCAAATCATATACCAAATGGAACATTTTGATCATAGATCACAATCTATGAATATTGCATGCCAAAGACAGTCAACCTGGATCCACTTTTTAAGTCTATAACACTTGTATTAAAATCCCTATCCAAGTTGAAATTTTAAATTTTTTGTATCTTTTTTTGGTAAAGTTAAACTTCTTGTATTCTAGTCCTATTTTGAATACATCTCTGCATGTCTCTCTCTATTCGTATTAATTTTGAGAAATCAAAGGATCAAGATGACATAATTCAGCTCATTTTTGTTTGGAAAAAGAAGGAAAGTATGGATCATTAGAAAAATCAATATTTGAGCACGAATCCAAATGGCATCCTACCCATGTGCATTTACTTAAATGGCCTAAAATATTCCAATCTAACGGTTGATGACCTGTGCTCATCCATTCTAAATCACTAACCGGATTGCATTAAGCAACAATAATGAGGTCTATGGTCTTGATAGATAATTATTTGATATGATTGTATATTAAGGCATCCTCTACTTTGGATCACTATCAAAACTTCTATTAGATTTCAACTGGTCAAATTCTAGAAAACATGGACCCCCATCCGCTGATTGTAAGATGTGATAAAGATTATATTTAAACAAGGCTCCATGCAAAAACTTTTCTTAGATTTCCAATTGATCAAACTGTAGGAAAACATGGAGCCCCCAAATACAGACGTAATATAGATTAATTTTGATGCAACTACATGCAAAAACCTCTGTTAGATTTAAACCCTAGAAAATATTAACACCCCCCCTCACCCCCAATGTTTCTATAGTTTTTTTTATTTTTAGAATGAACAAAAAGGCACAAAAGGTAAAAACTGCAACAAAATGTTTTTTTTTTTCCAGCTACAAAAAACTATGGTAAATTTTGCGATAACAGATTTTGTCTCCAAAAATATTCTAACGGAATAAAGATTACTCTGGTAGAGCTTTGATTTGGTACGAACAACCCCCCCCCACCCGAATGAATAGGTGTGAATGGCATCAGGGGCAGCCACATCAGAGCCAAAAAAGTGACTTACACTTTTGGGGGGGCACTTATCACTTTTTTGCACTGATGTGTCAGCCCTTGATTCCATTCGCACCTATTCATACCTAATTCTTTGGGACTCTGATAAGGCTATTTATGTAATGAACTAGTCTAACTAGGTGTTTTTAAAAGAAAAGTTGGTAGAATGATTTTGGGATAAACATTTCCCAGTTGAGATTTGGTACGATTGTTCTGGCCTATGCAACCTAGGTCAGTATGGCATCAAGGGCAGACACATCAGTACCCAAAAAAGTGATTTACACTTTTTGGGGGATGCCTTTCACCTTTCGGCACTGATGTGTCAGTCCCTTATGCCATACTGACTTTGATTGACCTAAGGTGTTCGTACCTAATTCTTTAGCAATGTTTCCTAGATAGCTCAATCTATTCTATTATATAATATTAAGAGAATGGGAGTACCAAGCTAGACACCCCAATCTTTTTTTCTTTTGATTTTTGATATTTTTCTAGACTTGCTACCTCATTCATAGTTATAATTCGACACCTATGCTATAATCCAACTCAATCCCTATTAGTTTTTGACACCTTACCATGTAATACACTAATACCTCACATCTTCTCGATCTTCCTTTATCTCCCAAACTTTCTTATCATCTCTTTCATTTTTTTCCTAATTTATTTCTATTAATTTATCTCTAATAAATTTATATATTATTAAGCCATCCTTAAAGAGCTTTTCTTTCTCTTTTTCTCTCCTCCAAAATGTTGTCCTTTGTTTTTTATTTTTTTTTAAATCATATTCAAAACATTTTCTAATTAAGTCTTTGTTTTTTTTATATAAAATTGACACGTGTCTCTTCTCTTTCGATTTTCCCTCTTTTATTTCTTTCTCTATGTTAAATTCGGTTTTCTAAAAAAAAAATCTGCCCATTATTCTCCCTAATTATGTTTCCTAATAAAACTTATCTCTCTCTCCCTCTCAAAACCTAATAATACGGAACAATAATATTAATTTCTCTCTTATTTTCCTAATTAAGTTTTCTACTAAAGATGGTAATTCAAGAGCTAACTAATCTTTCTAATACCTACCATTTTTCTATATCTATCTTTCCCTAATAACTCTTATCACTAAACATAACCTCTCTCTTTCTTTATTTTTTCTATAATCTCTACCTTTTCTAATTATCTCTTTTACCCCTTACCACCAAAAAAAACTATATTTTTTCCCCAAAATTTTATCTTCTCCAAAATAATGTCTTTTGTCAATATGTTACCATAAAAACTCTTTCTAACCTATTTTTACCCATCCATTTATTACCTCCATTTATCCTTTCTATATTTTTTATCCCATGTATCTCTCAATATTTCCTATTTTACTCACTCATGATTCACTCCTTATAACGCCTTCTATTTATTCACCCATAATTATCTCCCCCCTATTGGTTCTTCCTCTATTTATTCCCTCCATTTGTTTTAACCTTCAATTTTCTGATGGGGTTTCAATCCTAATTTTTCTGACCTTGCAAAGCTATGTAATAAAAGCGGAGAAAGTTGGGCTTTTTTTGTGTTAACAATTACTATAATTCTGAGTTGTTTAGTATGAAGGATACGATTGTGAAGGAATTAGGCTTTCATGTTGATGGCTTCAAGATTTTTGTTTTCCATTTGTTCGACACCATGGTCCGATATTTGTAGCTAGCTTACAAATTTGATATTGAGATCGACAAAAAGATTCTTCCATTGTGAATCGATGGGAATAAGTGGATATTCCCATCTTTTGAGCTAAAGATCCGTCTTTATTTGATGATGAGACAAAATTGGTTAAGAGAAAGCAAAGATCAAATGATCGTGTTCATTAGAGATCTAAATTCAAGACACTAAGGATATGAAGTTTTTAGCCTGTAAACTCAATTTTACCAATGAATATACTAGTTGGTCATAGGTGTAGGTCAAGAATACATTCTATAAACCCATAACAAAACAGGTGCTAAACATGTAAGTGGGTGTATAAATTAACATCAAGGAAATCCATGCAAAAATAATAATAATAATAAACCAAATGTAGATAGCCAAATCCATATTATTCATTATATTTCTATTAGATTATTAGACATTCAAACCTTGTCAAACCCCAACAATTGCTAAAGCCGTTACCACAATGTAAGCCACCGTAAATTCTTTTATTTTCTATGTTAATTCAATTTAGGTTTATTTTAAGTTATCTTCTAAATTAAATTTGATTGTAATCATTTAAATTATTCTTACTAAATAATTTAATTCTTATTTTGATACCACTTAATTCTTTTCTTCTTTCATTAAAAACATTATTTTTTTTTTTAAATAGCATTTCTTAATTTATGTTCCCACCTTTTCAAATCATCTCCCCTCTTGATTCAGGCATGTCTTCACAACAAAGGTCTAAGTTTGACTTTATCGAGAAGTCCTGTAATTTGTAGGATTTAAGACTTCCCATTGATTCACAATGTAACATATATACCTAGCTAAAACCTTCGTCTGTTAATTCATAGCATATAATATTAATCTTAGATCATGATTTTAACATGTTTGATTTTACTAGAAAAAAAAAATAGAAATAGAGATATCTTACTTCATATACTTATCATTGTATATAGTTATATTAGTACTTCTTTACATACCTTAATGTATAAAAAATATTCAATTTGTTAATTAATCAATTTTTGCATCAAAAATTTTCAGTTGCCTTTTTTTATTCTAATTTTTAATATTAATTATTATATTTTTTGTGATGCCCGTGGTTACATGAGTTCACTCGTATCTAGTTATGAGAATATGGATAACCATAGCTAAGAATAATTGCTTTTAAAAGTGTAGTGGTAGAACGAGATGTTCAAGTCATTATCCAAGCTATGTGAAGTAACAAATTTAGCAATTATCTACACAATCAAATCTTGTTAAAGGATTGTAAAATGTTGAAGTTAGGGTTTTTTTATTTTTAATTTTTTTCTCTTTTTTTTTTTTGGTGAATGAACCTAAGCTTGATTCATTAAACAAAAAAAAAAAGATTCCTTGATTCCACATAAATATTCGATGCTAATTCTTCAGGAACAATTCCAAACTTGAGAAATATATCATTTTGCCTGCAATAAGAAAAGATATGAAACCAACTATGAGAATCGGTGGCAAAGTAAAGTATTAAAAAGTCATAATTGTTTGTACTATGCATGTTTGATTGCCGGCAAAATGTGGATAAATTGTATTTCACTTGACAAAAGGTGAAAATGTACCGTTTTTCCAAATGGCTTTTCTTAGTAATTGTTTTACCTTTTAACATGTAACAAACAAACAAATTTGGGGGAAAGGTGGAAAAAATATAAGCTTTCCTACACTCATTTATGTTATAGAAACATAAAGTAGTTAAGTAACATTTGGATAATTTGGATTACCATTTTTACAGCTTATGCCTTTTGAAAGTCATAATTTTTCTATGTTTTTGCATTTGGTTTCAAAATTAAAAAGTTACTTATGCATAAGTAATAAGTAGGAGAGAAAGTGGAGAATTAACTTGTTCTTAAGTTGGGATCCAACAACTTATGACTTTGTGCACTCCAAAAGTCATAAGTCTTTATGACTTCCACACTGGAAATATTGTATAACCCTTTTAGTCTGGTGATCAAGGGAACATGGTAGAACTAGGGGTGGCAATGCTTGACATGATCCATGAACCCGACACAAACCCTTAAACTGCTTTGACATGATTAATAAATGAGTCATATTTGGGTAACCCATATAGTCGTATACCCTTAACTTGATACAGTACAAATCTTACCAGCCAATACAAATTACCACATAACCTGCAAACTCGACATGAAACCAACACAAAATAGCGGGTTAGGATTGACTATAAATGTGTTTCGAGTCTAAGCAGGTCGACCTGCTTTGACACGATTAATAAATGGATCAGGTTTGGGTTAAGCCAAATAGCCGTATACCCTTATCTCGACATGACATGAAATCAACCCATCATATTGCATTATGACAAAAATAGAAGTAAAAAATGAATTATTTTTAATTTTATTATAATTCCAAATTTAATATCTTTTTCTATATATTTATGATCAATAATGGATTGATTTATGAAGCTATATAAATCTTAAGACTGTAGATATTCCATGTACCTAATCAGGACAATTATAATTCCTAAATTAGGAATATTTGTTAAAATTATATTTAGCAACCTTTTCTAATTATCATTACTATCTTTTTTGTAATTTTAATTTTTTTTAATAGAATTCTTCTAAAATATTATAATTGAATTTTAACAATTATTTTTTTAGCAATTATTCATAATTTATTGTTATTAGTTTTTGTTTTTATTGTGTCTCTTATTCATTGACTTGTGCTTGCAGGGTTGATTTGCTAGTAAAGTTATAAGAAATGTGGAGTAGTTCATGTCAAAATTTAATTAGGGGAGAAATGAACATACACATGAACGGGAAAAGCATTTGTAGGAAAGCAATGAAATATGTATATGTGTGGTTGAAGCATGTGTAGAAAGACAATGAGGACCTCCAAATCATCACGAGTTGCTTTAATATATATATATCCTAAAAAAATGACAACTCATATTTTTTAATGACAAATGTTAGATAAATCCTTGTAGATGAATTAAAGGTTACCACGGTGTGAAAGTTTGAATCATATCCATTTTAAATGGAGAGAAAGCCCCGTCAATCTGTTGCTGTTAAATATATACAGGAGAGAGGGGGTATTTAGTAAATGCAATAGTGAGTATTAATGTTCATTTCCCAACATACCCTTATCAGTTGTCTTGTCACATATTGGTTTTACACTGTTGGAAATCCTTTGCATTTGAAATGTAGATCATTTCTAACAATTGATGGTGTATAGGAACAAAAGATTCTCCTCCTTTATGAGAAATATTCCAAACCGGACACGAAAACCGAGGGAGTCAGGGTGGAACCCATCGCTGAGCCACCAGTTTCACATGCGCAGCGTTAGCGAAGTTGTTTTGGTCTGTGTTAAAAAAATCGTCATGACAGAAAAATGTCAGGGGTAGTTTCGTCATTAGAATAAATGTTTTACGATCGGAAGGTGGTCTATACTTTTACGATCAAATTCAATATGAACCGATTAGATGGATACGAATGGTTGAGATTTTATATTGTTTAAAGGATATGGTTGTGTTCCGCATTATTTTTTTAATTTTTGAATTCGAGTCATCTCCATTTAAAATAAAGAGAAATCCCATTAGTTTTAACCAGCACATGCAACAATGCCTAGGAAGAGTATTTTGGTAAATAAACATGGCAAAGAAAACTTGTGTAATTTTACCAAAATAGGCTTGTTAGTTTACGGGTCAAATTCTAAATGGATTGGGCGGGACTTCTGTTCATTCCAAACGGAGATACGACTCGAACCGTGGCTTTCCGCTTGAATCGGCTAATAGTAGCCAATAACAGGCAAACACTTATCAGTCACACGAAGTACAATTGACAAGTCGATATCTAGGCCATTTCGATGAGGGAAGGAGTGAGCTTAAATATGGGTTAGTGTGATGGGGAAGGGCAGAGATCGGCCAGAAGAGCAAGAGCGAACGGAGCTAGAGAGAGAGAGTTTCTCTTTAGGGAGGGTAGGTGAAGGGTTTCTCTTCAGGTACGCTTCTTCTCTCTTCGCCTTTTTCTGTTTATGATCTTCAATTCCAAATTCGATTCGATTTTTCTTTGTCTTCGACAAAGTTGCAGAATCGAAGCTGTCAAACGGCCTATAAAAGTAATGTTATGGTGGATCTAAGTTCAATGGCCTTCTTTTGTTCTTAATTTTCTCAATGTTTGCGATATTTTGCATGTTGAACTTTTTTTCTTCTTCTTCTTCTTTTATTAATACTCGATTCAGCTTTTGTTCTCTATATTGAGTTCAATTTGAATTTTATTGAGAGATACTAATGAAAATTTTGAGATCTATAGGTGGAGAATCTAGGTATTCCAAGTTGGAAATTTTAGATTTCACGTTTTTACGTATTTTTTCATATAATAGATAAGATCGAATAGCCAGGAGAGTGAGAGTCTCGCTCGGAGGGAGGGTGAGGATTCCTTTTCCTGTACTTTTCTCTTCAATTTCTTTTTTCGCAGAAATGAAGTCGACAATCAGCTTCTCAAAGCGATAGTTAAGGTGATCTAGGTTCAATCGCTTGCTTTCGTTCTTATTTTTTTTATTTTATTTTTTAAATGTTTGTGATCTTCGTATCTGTTTAAGCTTTTTATTGCTCGATTCAACTTTTGTTTCCCAAATTGAGCTGGATTTGAGTTTTCTTGAGATGAAATGATGATGAAGAATCTGAGTTCATTAGATGAAGAATATAATTGTTCCGAAGTGGAAATTATAAATTTTTAAAAATTGTTTTAACGTACTTTACAAAAATATATATTTATATTCTAGCATCTTGTTTGCAATTTTCGTAATTTAAGATGATTTATCGGGTGTTTTCTACACATCTTCGATATCGGATCTGATATTTAGTTCTTTATACATTGTTTCATTCAAGCTTCATACAATTTTCAAATGCTTTGTGATTTTCGATCTTTCTCCCTCTAGTTATCTGAGTTGCTTTGTTGTTCTTTCTCCGCTTCTGTGTTTAGAGGATTTGTAACTACCTTCTCTCTCCCCCTCTCTTTCTTCCAACTGTTTCTCCCAATAATTTTAGGAGAATCATATATCTTCTATACCTTTCTCATTAAATAAAATCTTACAGGTTTGGTTGAATATTTATTTCTTAATCACTTTTAGATTCCTACCCACTCGAGTTGAAATCATCTACTACATCATTAATTGGGCTAAAGTGTGCAATGTTTACAGGTGAACTACGAAACGTACTCAGAAAAGTGAAAATCACCAAAAGGTGAAAACGACCCATCAAATTTATATTGAATTTCATTACCAAACATATGTATGTGATTATTTTTTTTATAAAAATTGAGCGAAAGTTTCCTAAAATGGATATAACTTTTATCCAAGCATTTTTGTTCACTTATGTTCTAAGCCTTAATTTATGTTTTTTTAATATCTTTTTCCTTTTATTCTTTTAAGATATAAAATTTATAATTCTATAAATTTTTCATTTTTTATGGATTAGGTTATAATTGTACATTTTTTTCTTTTAATTTTTTGAATCAATCTCTCTTAAATCATTTGCTTATTTAATCCAACCAAAAGAATAAATCTCAAATTTGATATCTTTAAAATTTTGGTTTATGGTTTGTCCATCAAAAAATATATTCTTTTTTTAGTTGATTGTTTTTCTTAATTTTTTGTTTTAATTTTACTGTCAATTGGTCATTCACACCTGTGTTTGCACGGGTTCATTTGTTAGTATGTTATTTTTTAGAGAGATATAGAAAAAGGTTCATATTCCTAATAAGTAAATCTTTAAAATAATAAACAATACCAAAATTATATTTAATGATATGTAACAAAAACATTTAAGAGAAATAAATAAAAAATGATAAGAATATTTAAAGAAAGTGTTTAATTAAGAATTAATGGGAAAGAGAATATACGTGTAGGGTGAAGCAATGAGACTGTCCACATCAAAAGCATATATATATGTGTGTGTGTTTGTGTGTGTGTGTGTGTGTTATAGTAATGACATTTATAAGATTTGTTTTGACAAAAATTCAAATTTTTTAAATATAAGTTAGTGGAGACAAATTAGGAAAATAAGCAAAGAAAGGATAAGAGAATTTAAGAATATATATAAATATA
>JAOXJP010232909.1:0-10394 GCA_025762735.1 Platanus orientalis | reverse complement strand
AGGGACATGGCAGCTTGTAATTTAACGGCAGATAAGGCCCTAAACAGAGCGGAATGGCGGAACAGGATTCGTGTAGCGGACCCCAAATAGTTGGGATAAGGCTGTTTGTTGTTGTTGTTGGGAAGCGCTTGTACCTCTTGTACTTCTCTTTCTCTCTTTAATACATATTTTACTCTCTTTACTGATAAAAAAAGAGACTCTTTAACTCATTAGTTAGGACTCCTATTCTAAACCAACTTCTTAAACAAAAGTCCTCTTGAAAGACAAGACTCTTATTTTTAAAAGACTCCTAATTTAAACTCCCTAATTGCATCTAAACCCTTGGCATTTAATACCTTATTACATAAAATCTAAATTAAGTCACATTTCTTTTCTTTTGGAAACATTATATAAAAAAAAAAGAAAAAAAAAGAAAAAGAAAAGAAAATTAAAAGCCCAATTACTAGACAAAACATAGAGGACTATCCATGGTCGTCTTAACTTTTTCTTCTTCTTCTTCTTCTATATAGATATATACCCCTAGTTAACTTTAACAAGATGTAGTGTCTAATGTTTTGATGATTTCTATACAAAGTTCGGCTGATGATGGTTTGAAGCAACAAAAGAGACATCCAGATCTACAGTAACTCACAACCCCTTTGGCTCTCCCCCCGATTGTCTTTGCAAATTAGATGGAGAAGTATTAATATCTAATAAGGTAATGGAATTAAATGCTAATATTTTGTCATTAATTGGTGTAGTTAATTCAAGATTAACTTGTCAAAACAAGAAAAGAAAAAAAGATTATGGGTACGTCACTATGAATCCTTTGTCCTCACATTCTTCCCTGTAATACCAATACTATCGTTACTAGTGTGCATACTGTGTTGAAACACTTTTTGATCCTTTGCATTGGAGTACAGTTATCATTACTCCAGTTCATTTTCTGACCAGTCCAGCATACAAGAACGTTGAACTGGATTTGTCTTATTCTGTAAAAAATGATATTGCAGAATAATGGCCTCCAAATCTTCAGATGGTTTAACCTGTTCAGTCTTTTTAATACTGGATGATTCATAGGAAAAAATTTAAATAAAGGGCTTCAATATCCTTTTGTTCTTCAGTTAAATGCATTAAGCCAAAAAACTTATTATTGCTGAAGTTCTGCGGTTGGTAAGCTTTTATGTTTGTAAAATTACTGGAAATATAAGTGTTGTTGATGTGGTTTGTTTTGCAGAAGAAGGCTTGACAGATCGTGGATTTATGGTCACAAGGCTTAATACATACTCCACGGTAAAAACAACTTTATTTCATTTTTTGACTATGGGATTATTTTATCCCTTTTTTTTTAGGGTAAACACTTTATGTTTTCTGTTCAGGTTTTTGTTCTTGTAAAATAGGTTATTTTGGTTCCAACACACAATTTTTGTGGTGCCTAGGCATTTTTTTATACTTACATATCTATTTGGATATGACATGCCACTAATATCTCTCTTGCTTGAGTTAATTAAATTTTGTCAGTGTCGGAAGGGAACACATATGTCTATCCATATCTGGGTTTTTGGAAAGCACTAAATCATATTCGTATTGTGGAATTCATATTCTACTATGATACCTGGATATTTTAACTTGATTTATTTTGGGTTGGGCCATGTGAGCCTGCATACGACTGCTGCACTTTCATTGGTTTGTCTGCCTGACAAATTTCTCATTTCCTATTGAAACATATCTTACTATAAGAAACTTTGTAATCAATACAAGTTTCATTGAATTTGGCTTGATATAAGTATCAAAAAAGATGCACACATTTAAAAGACAAATTTAAAAGCATGGGGGTTGTGATATTGAAAGTCTAGTTTGGGTGTTGGGCTATTTAGTGATCTGATATCGGGTTGGAGGATTTGGGGTCTTGGGAGACTTCCCACGTCCATATGGTGTGCATTGCCTGGGGTTATTTGTTGGGGATTATGGAAGGAAAGGAATGGTAGGATATTTGAGGATAAGTGTCATAGCATGGAGGAGATGGTTATTCACATTTATAAGTCCCTTTTCTAGTGGGCTTCGGTTTGGGAATGTTATGAGGATGGGGAATGGGAAGCTATATGGTAATGAGGAATTGTAATGTGCCTTGGATGACTTTTGGTTTTGTTTTATTTTGATATCACTTCCACAGTGATATCTCTCTTGTATTATCTTTGGATGCTTATATTAATAAATTTAATCTTTGTCTTTCAAAAAAACAAAGAAGAAAGGCATGGTATCAGCATATTGGATGCTCTTATCCATGCCCATGTCTTGGATCTCTAGAAATGAATAGTCTTATCCCCATTTCTTTTGTCAGTGTTCATATTTGTGTTAATATACGTATTACACATCTGCAGCATGTTCATTATAGGTTTTGCCCATGGTTTAATTGGATTAACTCATTATACTACAATGTACTTTGTGTTTGCTTTGTTTATTTTATTTTTTTTGTAGTTTTCAGAAACAAGGACTGGCTTTAATTTTTGGCAGATATAGATTCTTTTTGTTCTTTTGATTAATAACAAAATTGTATGCATTTTTGAAAAAGAAGAATACGAAGGAGGGTACCAAACCCAAAGAAGGAGTGAGCAACAGTCATCATGACCAAAATCAAGTGGAAAAGAAAAGGCTAAAATAAATTAATGTACCGGAATAGATGTTCACAATACAACTCAAACTCTTGCCAAGGTTCCAAGTTTTGGTTTCAGTTACCACGGAAATGGAAATGTTTCGGGGAAACCATGAAAACATTATGGAAACACTGGATACTTTGGATGAAACTTCAGGAAATGATAAAATAAGCTCCAATAAACACCTAGGAATCATTATATACGCAAAATAATCATTTATGATGGTTGTTGGAACTAACACCTTCATGGCATACATTGTTGCCCATGTCTGGAATACTACGGATTAGAAATTAAAAAAAAAAAACAATGAAATAAAGCTGTCCAGCCACATAGAGTGGAAATGACAAAAAAAATCCATGCCACAAATCTGTAACACATAACATTAATGTCATAAATGGTATATAAAACGGTCACATATGCCCATGCATAGGAAATGATAAATTAAACATCCACACTAATGAAATTATAAATCCAAACCCCAAAATTATAACTCTGAGTAATGTCATACACAGTACATAATCAGAAGTCTTGTTTCCTCATGCATACACCACAAAATTTAGGTTGGAGCAAACGATGATCGGGCTTTTACAAATTTTCTGCCAACATCGAGAGATGGTTATTTTAGTGATGTTGGCCTTGAGCTTCATCTACATTGGCTTATTGTCTGTCATCTGACTTGATGAGTATTTATTTATTCATTTATTTTTTTGATGAATATCTGACTTGACAAATTTTCATCATCGTGTTAGTAACGTCCGTAGGACAAACTGTGCAACCAACCGTATTAGGGTTTATACAGGCTAAATGCTGCTTCAATCTGGGTACCCCACCTGCTCGTATATTCATCCCATGATAGTTACACTTCATCTTGCATGGATACCTTCAAGCAGTTGTCCATGCTGCCTCCCGATGTCACGTCCTGGGATTCTTGGAGGCATACTAATCCACATAAAAAATAATTTGACAATTTCAAAAATAGATATATAACTATTCAAATCTACAGCATTTTAGCTAAATATTTAACATGTTATGGCCATTTCCCGCTCTGCACTTGAGTTGGCTTCAGTTTTGTTTTTCAAAAAAATAAAAAATAAAAAAACCCTTTTTTAATAAAAATTATCAGATATAGTAAAATGTGGAACAAAATAGAGAAACATACATGTAAGTTTTCTTATATTTTTACCATATATTATAAATTTTTTTCAATAATTTTTTTTTAAAATTTTCATCCAAAACAGAAAAAACTCCAATAAATTAATACACTGAATTTTTCCCATGTGTTCTCCCCCATTTACTATATTTATTTTAAATTTTGTTTAGATTTTTTATTATTAATTAAATGAAATATTTGATTTTTGCTAGAAAATACCAAATTGTAGCATTATGTAGATCATGCACAAATATATCATATGTGAAATAATCTAACCTGATCAAGAACATATTTTTTTTTTCAAAATTTTTATATTTTTCTCATTTTTTTATGAAAATAATAAAATAAATATTTATTTACCATTTTTTTTTATAAAGTAAAATTTCATTAAGAGAAAAGTGATGAGAAATCCTCAAAGACTACAAAGGAACAAAGGCTAGAGAAACTAAAAACAATAGAAAAGAGATCCCCACTCCCTTTTCAAATCCAATGAAGAGAAATTCCCCAAATTCTTACAATTTAATCCCCAAAAACAAGAAAGCTCATTCGCCCTGCAAAAAGTATTATAGGCTGCCTGCTTGCAATCTTCAAACACCCTTTTATTACGCTCAAGCCAAATGAACCAAAACACTGCCAAATAGACAAGCTTCCAAAGTGTACAGCCTTTCAAGGAAA
Source organism: Platanus orientalis (assembly GCA_025762735.1). Taxonomy (NCBI): domain Eukaryota; kingdom Viridiplantae; phylum Streptophyta; class Magnoliopsida; order Proteales; family Platanaceae; genus Platanus; species Platanus orientalis. The sequence continues at coordinate 5,936 of JAOXJP010232909.1, read as the reverse complement.
CTCCTCTAATATTCCAAGAAGCAATCATTGAAGCTTCCTTGCTAGGGAAAACCCAAGATAAACCTATCTCCTTAAAAAACAACTCCTAAATCTCTATAACATAAGGGCAATGAATGAAGATGTGATCAATACTCTCCGCCTCGTGCAAACAAAGAGGACAAGCCTTGATGATAACCATACCTCTGTGCTGAAGTAAGTCCATAGTGGGAAGGCGGCCCTTGGAAATGGTGCATAAAAATAAATTTACTTTTGATGAAATAGGTGTCATCCAAATAGGCCAGATTTCTTTCTTCTCTATCTCCGCCCAACGGATCCCCCTATATGATTTGACTGTGAATATCCCATTGTTAGATAGGGACCAACGTAAACAATCCTCCAACTCCAATCTCAAACAAAAAGGATCCACCCTTCCTGGCAAATTTGCCATGTCTACAACTTCCCAATCATTTTAGGCCTCTCTGGATATCTACATGTTGCACCCCGCGCATCCTTGAAGGCGCCCAACAATCCGCCACTTTAACCTCCTATTCTTGGCTAGTCTATAAATGTTCGAATATTCCAACATGAGCGGTCTCATAGAGCACCACCGATCCATCCTAAATCTTGTTCTAGAGCCTAAGCCCACTTCTACTTTAGTCTCTTTATTGAAGTCTACCTGGAGATTCATGATTGCTTTCCAGCACCCACAACCATAAGGAAGCGAAGATTTTTTGGTTTCCCATTCACTGGCTAGCCCATATTTCTCCAACAAAACAATTTCAAACTATGAAAGTATAGATTGAATAGAATCAAGCATAAAAAGAAATCTAGCCTTAAAGGAGTTTTAGTTTGGGACTTGCCAAAGTTCTCAGAAAGGGATTCGGGTTAGATTCTTTAATGTGGAACCAAATCTCTGTTTTTTTATCCATATGGACTCAAATTGGGTCCTTGATTTTTTGTTTTGTAACATAAATTCATTTTTTTTTTTTTTGAAAAAAAAGGAAAAGAAAAAAGAAGATGTTGTTTCCTAGTTTTTGCAATAGTGCCGACATGTTGCGACTTGCGATAGTATCATTTTGCTTGATATGTACTGAAACCTAGTATTTTATCAATTACATTAATTTTACATTGGTGAGCCTCGATACCGATATGTATTGTGCTAAACTTACCAATATAGATTGAAAATGATAATCATGACTCTTGCAACTCCTTTGTTGACTCAAGGAGTCCATTAAAAATGGCCAACCTGGCATCTATTGTAATAAGATGTTCAATCTAAAAAGTCAATGTCCTATTCTTGTTGATGATTTGAGAAAATCTCATGGACCCACCCTTCTCGTGACCATATACAACCAAGCACAATGAATGTGTTTCCTTCCATAACCATCCTTTCAAAGCCAAGTGAATGAAATAACTTGAGATCTAGGGCAAGGATCTTAGCTCTATTGGAGTCGCCGTCTCCCTCAAAATCCTAATATCAAAGGTAGTGGCTCCTAAGTTGCCTCAAAACATGCTTCAATACCCAATGGCCCCCCCGGCTTTCCAATCCAACATTCATCATAGTTCAACTTTCTTTTAACTTGGATTGGGAGGGCACCAAGGTCAATGAGTTTCTAGTGAAAAAGGGGTAGTTTGGGCAAACAAGGTTTAAAGTTTCAGTTTCGGTCCCTTTGGAACTGGAAATGTATCAAGGTTTCAGTGGACACGTATTGGAAACTATGAAAAAATTATGGAAACGATGGAAACTTTAGGGAAACGTTGGAATTTTTATATGAAACTTCAGGATATGATAGAATAAACAATAATACACCCCTAGGAACTATTATATATACAAAACAACCATCTATGATAGTTGTGGAAACCGATATCCTCATGACATATGTTATCCCCTATAAAAGATATAAAAAAACACTTTGGAAATCTTGGAATTTTTAAATGAAACTTCATGAAATGTTATAATAAACATTATTATACACTTACACAACCGTTAGACATCATTAAACACTTGGGTATCAATGATTCGAAACCAACACCCTCGAGACACGTTATTGTGCAAATCTAGAAGTTTATGTGTTGGAGATTGGTAAAAACACTATATACAATGCTATAAATCCATATAGAGTTAAAAAAATAATAATTTATTTATCGAAAAAAATTCTAGCTCCATAGAAATGTAGATCAGGCGTCGACATTATATATATAAAAGATCTACATTAAGAAGAGATGTAATTTAGGATTTTCCGAAGTTTTTGTCGAAATTGGGGTTTAGTCTTCGATCCATAGATCTGACAAATTTTGTTTTTGATGCAAATGGACTCAAATGGAGTCCTTAGATTTTTTAGTAGAAACAAGATAGATATAAAAAAAATGAAGAAAAAAGAAAGATTGGATGTTTTTAGAGGGTGGAAAAATGGGAGAGAACAAGGCTTCGGTTGATACTGAAACTAATATGTATTGAATGAAACCTTTAAAAAATTGAAGGTTTGCTATATAAAAAGTATCGTGTATTGTTGATATGTATCAATACGATTGATATGTATCCACAATATCATGCACTTTTAAAACTGAGAGGAAGTTTCAATTCGGAAACCTTCGAAAACGACATGTATCAGTCGAAACCGATACATATCGGTCGAAACTTGAAACCATGTGGGCAAATAAAGCCAATCTTTCACAATGTTATTTATTTAAAGCCTTTCACAAGGTATTTGTGCTTGCCTAATGAGCCACCCTGAATCCCTGATAGTAGAAATAATATACGTGTTAGCTATTAAGCTTTTATCCGGTTACTAATGTAAGAATTCTTGGCGTATCTAAATTTAGGACAATTGTTGAAGTAAGGATCAATAGAAATCTAGAGTTGATTTTATGAGAAGAAGAAGAAGAAGAAGAAGAAGAAGAAGAAGAAAGAAAAAACAAAAAGAGAAGGAAAAAGAGGAGAAGCGAAGGGAAAAGAATGAGATGGGAATTGTGTGAGAGAGCTTAGGGTCTCTCTCCACACCTAATATTTATATTATTCAGTACTTGTATACTGCATAGTAACAATATATAGTATATGTACAATTATATATATTTCCCAATATACCTTCAACAATACATGCACTACTACACTCCCCCTTAAGCTGAAGAATAGATATCTATCATTCTTAGCTTGCCAATAACTTTGCTGAAGCTAGGACCACTTAAACCTTTTGTCAAAATGTGTGCAATTTGATTTCCGGTCTTGACAAAGGGAGTGCAAATTTAATCATGCTGGAGTTGCTCCTTGATAAAATAACGATCCACTTCAATATGCTATGTGTGATCATGCTGGACTGGGTTATGAGCAATGTTTATTGTTGCCTTATTATCACAATACAAAGACATGGGAGCTACTAGGGGAAGCCAAACTCTACCAAAAACATTTTTAGCCATAGAAGCTCACACACACCATGTGCCATGAAGTGAAATTCAGCTTTTGTATTAGATGGAGCAACCACTGCTTGTTTCTTGCTTCTCCAAGTGACTAAATTTTCCTCCACAAAGGTACAATAGCCAGAAGTAAAACATCTTATCATTTATTGATCCAACCCAATCTGCATCTGTATACGCTTCTACTCTTAAGATGTCCATGAAAAGCATAGAAGACTCCATTCCTTGGGCATCTTTTCAAATACCTAAGGATCCAATATGTTGCCTCCATATGAGCTATGGTAGGAGCGTACATAAATTGGCTAACAACACTTATTGCATAGGCAATATCAAGGCGAGTCTAGGATAATTATATCAGTCTTCCCACCACCTGTTGGTATCTTCCTGCATCAATGAGTCTTCCTTCTTGATCATCTATAAGTTTGTGATTCTGATCTATAGGTGTAGTGGCTAGTTTGCATCCCAACATTCCTATCTCTGTCAAGAGATCAAGAACATATTTCCTTTGGGATAGAAAAATAGACCTTGGAGACCTTACTGCTTTAATACCCAAGAAATACTTGAGTGGACCCAGATCTTTAATCTCAAATTCTTTGGCCAACTGTGATTTTAGTATCTTAATTGCTTTTGCATCATTGTTAGTGACCATGATATCATCAACATAAACTATTAAGGCTTTGATTTTGTTCTTGTCATGCTTCACGAATAAAGTATGACCACTTTGACACTGAGTGTAACCATTGTTCACCATGGCTAGTCTAAACCTCTCGAACCAGGCTCTTAGAGATTGCTTTAAACCATACAAAGTCTTTTTGAGTTTACAAACTTTCCCTTTAGCTCCTACATTTTGAAAACTAGGTGGAGGCTTCAGAAAGAGTTCTTCCTCTAGATCACCTTGCAAGAATGCATTCTTCACATTAAATTGACTGAGTTTAACAACTTGACTGAGTTCATCTTAGCAACCAGTGCAAATGTCTCTTGGTAGTCTATCACATACGTCTGTGTATATCCTCTAGCCACTGGTCTTGCTTTATATTTGTTAATAGTAAATCTACTCGATAGTTTATTGTATATACCCACTTGCACCCAACAGGTTCCTTGTTGTGAGACAGATAAACCATTTCCCATGTATAATTCTTCTCAAGAGCTCTCATTTCATCCTCCATTGCTGCTCTCCACATTGTGGTTGGGAGAGAGGCTCTAATACACTACGAGATATAAACATAGATGACAAAGCACAAGAAAAGGCACGGAAGGATAGAGACAAGTGACAATATGAAACAAACTTAGAAATAGGGTATTGAGTACAAGATCATACACTCTTACGAATAGCAATGGGAACATCAATATCATCCAATGGAACAATAGAAAAAGTAACAGGAGAGGTAGATGAAAGATCAATACTTGGATTAGAGGAGGGTGCTTGATAGGAATGTTGAGATGTGGGCTGATCTTTGTCTTTGCCTATGTTCCTTCTTGAGTACACTTGTAATTCCTTCTCTCCCTTGGCACCAACATCCATAGTCCACAGATATAGGATCACCTCGGTCAAAGAAAAAAAATGGAACATGCAACGGAGCAGCAGAAGATGTCTCCTCTCTACCAACACTCTCCTCTTGAGGAGAAGTCGTCTGCACAGAAAAGAAGGGAATGGATTTGAAGAAAGTAACATCCCGTGAAATAAAGTGATGATGAGAGGCAGAATGGTAACACTTAGATCATTTTTTATTCGTAACATAATTAAGAAAAATACACTTTTAAGTGCTTTTGGATTTAATTTTGTGCGATTAGACTTGGATATATGGATAAAACATATACAATCGAAAGTCTTAAGTGGAAGAGAAAACAAATGAGGAGAAGGACAAAGAAGGTCAAACGGGGTTTGAAAGTTAAGCACACGAAAGGGCAAGTGCTTTATCAAAAATGCTATTGTTTGAATTGCTTTAGGTCAAAAAGTCTTTGAGACAGCCATGGTAAACATGATTGGCCTAGTCATTTTAAGTAAATAGCGGTTCTTGCGTTCGGTTACACCATTCTGTTCTGGTGTGCTTGGACAAGTAGTCTGGTGAAGAATACCAGACTCATAAAAAGAGATGAAAGTCCCCCAGATAAATATTCACCTCTATTATCATAACGAAATATACATATTCTTGTCAAACTGGGTAGATACCATTCGAATAGATGATTTACCTGTAGAAAACACATCACTTTTGGCCTTTAAAAGATACACCTACATTGCTCTAGAATAATCATCAACAAACGTAACAAAGTAATGAAAGTCAAATAAAGAGACAATTGGGGTAAGCCCCCACACATTAGAATGCACAAAGTGAAAAGGAACCGAGCTTCTTTTATTACTAATAGGATAGACTGATCTACAATGTTTTGCAAGCTCACAAGGTTCACAATAAAATTTAGAAGAAAATAACAACTTAGGAAACATCTTAAGTAATAAAGAAAAATCATAGTTTGCCGACTTCTCGAGTTGATTCCTTGACTCCCCCAAGTTGACTCCACTCATAAGCGTCACAAGTCGAGTCATCTTG
>JAOXJP010232908.1:0-10394 GCA_025762735.1 Platanus orientalis | reverse complement strand
ATCACATGAAATCTTTCTATAACCTAATTGATTGAATTTTTAAGTTATATTAGTGTAATACCCAATTTCATTGTTCTCAAAGAAGTTTGAAACTCAAAGTGTTCAAATTACTTAGTTGTATAGGAGTTGGTTTATTATTTTATGTGGGGATTATCATTCCAAACTCTCCTTAGAGAGCTTGTTCATTATGATTATTTAGCATTACAAACCTTTGATTTTCTATTTGTTATCGACTTGTAAAGAAAGCAAGAATGCATAAAATATGAAACTTTATTGATAAATTGAATCAAAAAGTACAGGAAAGTGTTATTCTTCTCTCTTCTCCAATCATTCTTGACTTACCTAGCTAAAGTCATAGTTTCGGATCCCTAATCTTAGGTCTCTCTTTTAGAATGTGCAAAGGTATGGTTGACGTGCTTTTAATTCTGGTTACAAAAATTAGCATTGATGTGATTTTAATTCAATATCCATTGTTTTAGATTATTTTTAAACATTGAAATATAATTTTTAAAACTCTAAAAACGACCTAAGTGAAATAAAACCAAAATCATGTACCAAACTACCATCATCTCCTTCCTTCCTCCTTTGTTGATGACAATCATTTTTTCATTGTGACATCGTCAAAGTCCAAATGAGCTGTGTGGCCATGTCTAGGCAAGATTTTCTCCCTAAAATCCTAAAAATGAGCAAAACCCAGATTCAATTTTTCTAACCTCATGAAATTTAGCAAAATGAAGAGATTCTAATATAATCTCCTAATTTAAAAGATTGAAGTAAATCCAGTTGTTAGATACCCAGAGCCGACATAAGCCTACCATCTTGTACTAGTAGGCCTTGCTTTGTCTTTGCTTTTAGCCTGAAATTTGTCCTTAACATGCGTAGAGGACTCAATCCCTTTGTCATTTGGTCCCTTCCAGCTTTAATTTTCCATCATGATGAATTCAAGGATAGACTGATTTGTGTTGTATGCCTTTGTGAAGTCTTTGACGGGGAGAAGGCTCGGCTGCTTCCTAAACACAACCATAGATTCCATGTTGATTGCACTGACTTGTAATTCCAATCGCATTCAACATGCCCATTCTGTACAAACTCTGTCACTCCCAAATCTTCCAACTCTAGCCCTGAGTTGCCAGAATTCAATCACCGGAGGGTAACTCCACTAGTGAATACTCAATGGATTCCCCATATTGCCTCCACAGACGTATTATTTTGGGGTAACCATACTTGGGTCAATACTGGCAGTTTGTGCATGGAATAAGAACTTTGTTCTGCTTCTGCTTCTCCTTTTCTATTATTGACGATAAGTAGGCAAGACAAAAGGTTGATGATTGAAATGCCTTGGTGTTTGAAAAAACTCTAAGTACCAAACAATCTCAGAGGGGGTGAATAGGATTCTCATAGTTTTGTAATTTTCTTTTATTGTAATGACCTATGAACAAATTAACATCCAATTAAGTCCACAAGATCTACATAGTTTATGTATGGTGCAAACTTGTTAACTTATTGCTACCACCAATTCTACCAAATGTGTGCTTATGAATAAAGATGATTGAATGTTTAATAATATGCAATTGAATAAACAAATAAAGTAAATGATCAATACAAAAAACACACAAGACCAATTTATAGTGGTAAGACAAAAGTGCCTACATCGTTTGTCAAAAGCTCCTCCCTAATCTTATTAATTTTATTCAAATATTTTAGATATTACAAGGAAAAGTTAATAATAAAATTTTGAATCTAATATGTTTAGTGTCTTTGGCAAACATAGTATCTACCCCCGTGTCTTCAGTGAGGGTTAAAGTGCACATTCAGTGTCTTTGGTGAATGCTTAATAAATTTAGCAAATAAAAGAGTTTGAGAAATAAATTTCTCAAATATTCATGCATCTAGAATAGGCTGATGTTACTATAAGGTTCAATCAGTCAAGAAGAAAGCAATCTCATCATAGTAAATGCCTCTTAATAGACGATTTTAACTATGGTAACTAGCCACAGTAAATGCTACTTTAGTATGTAGCTGAATTTATTATGAACATTAAGCTATTAAGTTATCCATTTATGCTACTTATGATAGCAAGTATATATTGATGTATATTGTCAATTCCATAATCTGTATAATACATTGAGTGGTAGATTAGGCATGGCATGAGTACATTGCATACTTTAAGTCATGTCTGTAATCATTAAGTGTTGGTTTCCAAGAAGGAAGTTGAGCTCCATCACTTGAAGCCGAGGATGATCCGTTTCCAAGATTGCCAAGGTTCGAAAACTTGAAGACTCGAGGTTCATCAAGATCAAGAAAGGTTTGTGAATGTATACATCATGATAGACATAGGCTAAAAAGACCAAAATACCTTTACATAACCTTATGGACCAACCCATGCCTCCTACATAGGTTCCCAAGTGAATGGGAGTAGAATCAAGGCATATTGACAGAAAACCAAGAAAATCAGATCAATCTAGAGGGGATTGGATCAATCCGCACTTAGTGGATTGATCTGTTATTTACTGGATCGATCAGGCAAAGCTCGAGTGTCTTAGACTGAGACATCGGATCAATCCGGGGATGCTGGATCGATATGTGTGGATCAATCCGACATAGTCGGATCGATCTGCAATCGCAAAAATTCAAAAATAAAAACAAATTTACGTCTGCAATTTTTTGACCGTTGGGGTAGATGCCAAATCAACGGTGCACGACTGTGCTTGTCCCTTATAAGTATGAAAGAAGCTTAAATGAGCTCTCTAACACACCAACACTTAAGAACAAAAATATATATATATATACCAAAAACAATATGAGAAATCTTGAGAGAAAGAACAAGGCATTCAATCCCACCAACTGTCAAGTTGGCTCCATTCATGAGCATCAATTGAAGATCAATAAATCATTTAGTTGTTTTCCTAGCACTCTTCACATCAAGAACAAAAAGGGGGAAACAAGGTGAGGGGTCCTTTGTAAAAAACTCCAAGAAACAATAGACACTCTTAGAAGCTTGGTAGAACCCATTGGCATACTTGTTCAACAAAGGAGCAACCACCTTCATGTGTAACAAGCAATATACAAACCTTGTGAGGTAATTTGTATTGATTTAACTATTTTCTTTGAGACTTTAGCACCCATCGAAGACACCGGGTGTAGACCATAGCACTACTGTTGGAGACACTGGTAGTGTAGACCACACCTGTCGGAGACATCGAGTGTAGACCATACTTGCTAGAGACATTGGGTATAGACCTCTCCCCCCGGAGATACCGGGAGTAGAGCTTGCTTTTGCAAGTAGGTTTTGAAATTTTAATCTTGATTGTAATGTAAATCAATCTTAATAAAATTTAGTAGATCGGTGGTAAGTTTGGAAGTGGATGTAGGTCCGAATGCCGAATCACTATAAATATTGACTTCAGTGTTTGCTTGTGGTGTGAATTGATTCTTCTCTTTATCTTTACATGGCATGTTTATCATTTTATATACGATCTTTTACATTTACAATTGAGTAGGAACTTAAAGTAATTAAGAAATAAAAATTACTAATTGCCTTTGCATTGCACTTATAATTAAAATAATTGAAACATATTTCTAAGTGCATTAAATTCCAAGAAGTATTACAACATCTAAAACTAAAACTGAAATTTTAATTAGGAATAAACCAAAAGAATTTTTTTAGATATCCTATTCACCCCCTCTAGGATAAACTCAGACTTTCAGTATAATCTTTCAACAATAGATTATAAAAATGTAAGCTTCTAGTTTTAAATACCTTGTAAAATGGCTGTGCTCTCAGAGTTTTTGTAGAGATTTTGCATAGCTTAAATATCTTCCTCAATGTGCAAGAAGGTTGTAACTTAAAAGCCCCCTATTTCATAACAACAACGTTTTGATGAAGAATGCTAAAGGTTCGCATAAACAACACTGCTTTTCACTTTGAATATTCAATCTATTCAGCCTTTTTTTTTTTTTTTTTTTTCTCTGTTGAAATTCAGCTTGAACATTGACCATGATGTGTCTTGGGGTTGGGGGAATGATCTTCTTTGACCAAATATGTGAAACCAATGTGTAACGTGTATCACAAAGGCACAGACACTTTATGCCTATGAATTTGGTACTTTTTTTGGACATCACTTTTAGAATTGATTACCTTCTTGTTGTTTTTAATTCTACACGTACCATGGAAAAAAGTGAAAAGATATTTTTACTTTACACTGGGTTCAGATATGCAATTCATTTTTTGCCACTTGTCAATGCAAAATTGAAATTGATGCTTGATTGACATTGACAAATCTGGAGACAATTAGGGATGGTTAGCTCATTGTGTGATCACCTACTGGTCACAGAAATGTTGGTCACCGAATATTCGCTTTCTTTTTTGTGGTCCTCACCCCAAAATCAAAGTTGATGTTTGACCTGAATCCTGGATCGGGATCGGTTTATCGGCCCTTCCCTTAACAAACACTCATCACTTCTCTTTGTCAGGGTCAGACACATCAGCGTTGAAAAGTGATTTTCACTTTTTTGGGGGGTGTATATTCACTTTTTGGCACTGATGTGCCCGCCGCCTGACAAAGAGCAGTGGTTAGCATTCGTTAAAGTGAGCATTTTTTATCCATTCACCCTTTTTGCTTGGGAAATAAATCTGTCATTTTGTTTTGGCTTTGAGGACAGAGGTAGGGGCGTGACGCGCCAACCTCTCGGAAGCTTACACTATCCCCCCCTCCCAAAAAAGAAAATTCCTTCCCTAACCCTAAAAAAAAAACGTCCAAAAGCTTGTCTTACTTTGCTGATGTATGTTGCTCATCAACTATCAATATTAATATTTTTATTTTATATCTATTAAAATTCAAAATCCTTTCATTTAATTAACCTTTGCTTAATGGTTAAACATGGATTAAGTAATGGTCATGGGTTTGAGTTTAATTTGGTTTCAAGCCGAAGATTAATTCAAATTGAAGACCATTTGTTTCATTTTGTTTCAAGTGATTTTAAATATGACAGTTCCAAACGCTTGGAAAGGAAATGGAGACAACCTCCCTTATGATCATAATACTTAAGAAGAGATAATTGATGGAAGTTTCGTCTCGGCATCGAAGTTCTCAGTTGAATTGCATCATGCTCAAGAGATGTGAAATAATCTAGCATCAGTTGATCTCCTTAAGGAGCATGGGTCCGAGATGGAATTTGAAACTGAATAATTTATTGCCTTGTTGAAGACTATGAATTCTATTGAAAATTTTCTCTTATGGGAATAGCTGTTTTATTTGCATGCTTTACTTTAAACATTATCCTTTTCAAGAGAACTTTTAAGATTTATTACTGGTTTGATAAGAAACCAAATATTAGTTTTCACTGAATTTGGGGTTATTTTAGTCATGCCAGAAAACTAAATAATGGAATAACAAAACATTACTAGTCTTATATTCTGTCTTATAAAAATCTCACTTTAATCGGGTGTAAATGGATTTTTCGAAGAAACTTACAACTAAAGCTTTTATCCAAAAGGTTTAAACAAAAGGAATGTATAGATTTTTTTATGTATGTTTTTATTGTTACCAATGTAATGCTCATTAATTTATCTTTTTTCTATTAAAAACTTGATTATTTATTAATTTTTTTGGTAAGAAGATTATATATAAATTGATGTTAAAACATTCCGTGTGTGTATATATATATAACTAAAAAGCTTTGTAACAATAAAATAAGAACGCAAGGTATTTAAACTAGTAAAATCTTTGTATGAGTTTAAACAAGCTCCAAGCTGTAGTATGGTTTTTTTTGTTAACAAAGTTGGAATCTCCAATGGTTTTAATTTGTGTAATGCAGATTAATGTGCATATGGAAAATTTAATGGATTATTTGTTTTTTTTATGCTAATGGTATGTAAATCTATTTCCTTTTTTATGTTAGTGATATGTAATTCATTTGCACTAATATGGAACTTGTGTTTGTGGTAGAGACCAAAAAAACCTATCTTGAAAATTTAAAGATAATGGTGTAGGGATTTAGAATATAGAATATTTACTAATTTAATCACTATAATTACAATTGCCTCTATCAAGAGGTTTAACTACAAAATTACAAAGATAAAGATAGAACCAAATTAAATTCAACATCTTAATATATCAAATCCTAATCCTATCTTTATTTCTCCAATGATCTTATAGGGATATTTGGCTCTAATGCTTAAATTTATTATATTTGGAAAAATCTGAATTAGTTTAATCATTTTGGATGTAGTTACAAACTATGCATTGGAAGAATATAGCAATGCTAGTTGAAATGTAGAAAGTAAAAAATAAAAAAAAAAAAAAATCAAATATCTACGTCTAGATAGATTTTTACTATAATGAGCAATCCAATTTTATTTGGTGTGCCTCCTTAACGAAGCCTTAAGGTCCGCCGATGGATACACAGCCTCGAAAAAGTGACTTACACTTTTTGACACTACATATCCACCCCTGCATGTAGGCAGACCTTAGGTGTTCGTTAGGAGAGAGCACCAAATCGAGGGGGAATTTTATTAAGTCAATGTTCAATCCACAGAACATCTTTATTTTATGTGCAATAATACTGCCCCTAATAATTAAATATACTTAAACAAGTGAAGGTCTATTAAGCTATTTCAAAATAATATATTGGCTTGTGCCTTTCTTTTTGGAAGCATCTTAACTGCTAAAATCACTCTTTAAGGTGTTCCCATAAAAAATATCTCACAAGTTGGATTATTCTAATTTCCACCATAGGAGTTGACATGGACTTGGCTTGTGCCTGTCTTTTCGGAAACATGTTAGCAGTTAAAATCACTCCCCAAGGTGTTTCTATAAAAAATATATCATTACCAGTTCAAGGAAAGGTCTACCAATGATTGACATCAGGGGGCTGACACATCGGCGCTGAAAAGTGACTTCTAATTTTGGGGGGTGTTTTTCACTTTGTATGTTGATGCGTCCACCCTTGATGTCATTCTAAATTTCTAATACATCAGGAAAAGCTGATTTCCGTACCTAATCTTTTCCGACACGAGCACAAAGGTCGTTAGATTATTTTAATTTCGACCATAGGATACATGGACTTGGTCACTCAAACACATGGCCACATGATGGTCCGGATCCTATGGGACATACTTCATGAAAATTATCCCTACAGGCCTAATCACGATCCACGAGACTATGAACACTAGAATATTTTAATTAATTCACTTCGATGGCTTTAATTACTAATATGCCCCTGCTTTTTTTGAGACTGGGATTAGCCCTCTGAGACGGGATAATCCAAACATAATATGTTCTAAAAAACCGAATTAATTTAGAGTTTTTTCCTAATTCTTCTTTGATGATGATCAGAATCCTATGGGACGTGGTATATAGGAATTATCCATATAAGCCTAATCACAAGGCTATAAACTTTAGGATGTTTTAGTTAATTCACTTTGTTAAGCATGCTTACAAACATGCCCTTACTTTTATCAAGGATGTATCAATTAAAATGCTCACAAATGTCGTTTATGGCACCACGATTGGCCCCCGATGATGGGAGAATCTATACATACTGTATTATTGAAGAACCACAGTTGACTTAGAGTGCTGGTTTCTAGACCGGATCCTCTCCTGCCACTTATGACCTGTAAGGTCCTGTCTAACAGGTGGCAGAAGAAGATCCTTTGCGGTTTCCTTAGTCCTTATTAAGAAGATTAGTTTAGATTGATCACATCATCTGTCCATATTTCACATACAGCTAAGAAATGAACTTATTCAAAAGCATTTATTTATTCATCATAAACAAACATTCAATCATTGAATAAAAGCAATGCCACGCATTCTTATTTTTGGGAAATGATCCTCTACACCTAAGTTTGTATGTCCCCATGTCCTCACGCCCCATGACAAGTTATTATCCTCTCCATTTTCTTAAAGTTCAGTCAACTTACAGCAAAATTTGGTGGTCTACATGTAGTGAAAATTTTAACAAGCTTAACTTCACCTTTTCACTTTTGTTGATTTTTTTCCGCATGTCAACTGCAGAAATTTCCTCAACTTTAACAACATGGAGACGATCATGTGGACAGGTTGACACTCAATGTTTTTTCTGATTTAACACCACTTTTTAAATACTTACTTTTTTAGTTGAACACATTTTTTATGGGTTTAACTTCTTTTTTTTTTTTGTGTCATGTTTACGGGTTTAACCGTATACACCCCTTTTTGGGCAATTACTTTTTTCTTTTGAAACTTGTTTTTACCAGATTTAACCCTATGCACCCTTTTTTGGTGGGCGGGACATTAGGGGCTAACACATCAGCGCTGAAATGGGGGATGCTTTTCACTTTAGGCTAACTTTAAGTTGTTCTACCAAATCCTTAGGGCTTTTCTGGTTACCTACTTTTCATTTGAAAATCGATTTTATGGTTTTAACCCTATACTACGTACACTTACACCTACCCTTTGTTTGTGAGGACACAGAAAGACAGACAAATTAGGCATAGAAGATCCTTTCCTTTCACATTAATATAGTTTAATTTATTGCGAGGATATTTTTTTCCTTCAAAGGATCTGCTGCACCCAAAAATGTAAGCTCCTCCGTGTCCCTACACCACATGCTGACACGTGATGGTGTTTTGAATTTGGTGCCTCCTTCAAATAGGGAGCATATGTTCATTTGGATACTTTTTTATTTTAATGGTTCTAACCTTGTAAATCCCATTTTTATGGGAATATACTTTTTCATTTGAAAACTATTTTTACAGTTTCAACCTTGACGGGAAAGAATACACCGAGACCCCTACTAACTGACTCCAACAAACCAACATAGTCCACTTTAGAGGGATCGATCCAAAGAGGTCCCGAGAAGACCAGTCTGGGAATCCTTTAGGGGCCCTCTGACTATCAAATGCTGAGACCATTAACGAGAAGTCAGAAACGTCCCCTCGGTATCTGACCCCGAGTATTTCAGAATGACCCCAACTAGCATTCGGATCACCCGACACTCAAAGACTAGTCGAGACCTCGAGGCACCTAGGGCCTGAGATTCCCTGACATACAGAAACATAGCAACCCTAACTACTCCGCTTAAAGATAAACACAAAACCGTTATGAGAAAGGAATATTTTCTGCAACAGACTTGACATTCTGAGAAAATAACAGAAATAGCAAGGAAAGACGGGGCCAATAACATGGGAGAAAGAGATGTGTGAGATCTCCTCTGATACGCCACCACTCAAGCCTATAAATACCGGTAGCGATTCATTCTTCAGGTATAAGACAACAGAAACCCTACAAGAGAGAGCTCTACTTCTACATCTCCCCTGTTATCTAACTTAACCGTCGGAGAGCTAAAGGCTGGCACTCCACCGGTGTCTAGGTTCCTGACCCTTTCTTGCTTCGTGTGTATAGTGTTCGCTCCACCAGGGACCTGGACTAATCGTGGGACCATCTGATCAGTGTAAATGAACCCGCCAAACTGATACGCTATCAAACCTTATACATAATCG
The DNA here is from genome assembly GCA_025762735.1 of Platanus orientalis. Taxonomy (NCBI): domain Eukaryota; kingdom Viridiplantae; phylum Streptophyta; class Magnoliopsida; order Proteales; family Platanaceae; genus Platanus; species Platanus orientalis. The sequence goes on along the minus strand of JAOXJP010232908.1, from coordinate 913 downwards.
AAAAATGCAAAGATTTAAAATAAACATACAACTCCATTCTAAACCAAAACAAGAATCGATTATTGAACCTTGATTTCATATTTTAGTTTTTTACTAGATCGGATCTAAGTATTAACTGGGTAAACGTTCTATAATAAAATGGGCGATATCCTCTACGATGTAAAGATTTACGCCGGGCTTGAAGCCCCCATTTGGGAGGGGGGGCAAGTGCAGTCATGTATTGACAACCCATACACTTTGTCAGTCAGCTGGCTGCACCTACCTCCTCTAATGGTGGCTTTAAGCCCAACACAAATCTTCACATCGCAGAGGATGTCATTCCATAATAAAAGGAGTAGTTATGAACTCTATAGACTATTCCATGAGGGTGGAAAAGGAGGGCCTAAGTGGTATAAAAAGCCTACAACCCCTTGGGCTGTGTCTGTTTAGAGGCAAAGGTGTGGGGAGGGGTGGAAATGTGTACAATTTTCTTATATTTTTCTCTAGATTGACTTGACTAGTTCATAGGATAAACAATTTAGTAAAATTGTATTGGGAAATGTAATTTCTCTCACATTTTGTTACCTTTTGCTGAACACCTTACAAATTGTTTTGTTGTCTATTCATGCTAAATACAAGGGGAAGCATGGGAAAGTAAAGTGACACAAAAACATAAAAAAATGATGACGTTCTCATACCTTACAAATTTCTCTCACATTTATGTCGGGCTTGGAGCCACCATTCACGGGGCTCCAGGTGTCCCATGAATGAGGGGGGATATCACCTACGACACTCCCCTTGTGTGACGCCTCATGGGGCAAGACAGAGTGGGGTGGGACCCATTCACTTTTGGAGGTGATGGGACATCCAAAAAGTGAATGGACCCCACCCCACTGTGTCTTGCCCCACGAGGCGTCGCACCAGGGGACATCAC
>JAOXJP010232907.1:0-10394 GCA_025762735.1 Platanus orientalis | reverse complement strand
AAGGTGAGGAAGGCCTTGACACTTCGTGAAGATTCTCATTCACTTTGTGATGATTCCTCTTCTGAATCATCGGTATTGTCATCCCATGTTGCAGCAAATGCCTTTTTCTTTTTAAATGATTTTTTTTATTAGCATATTTGGTTGGCACATGACCATATCCTTTGCATTTATAGCATTGGATATCTTCCTTAGAAAGCTCTTTTCTTCTAGGTTTAAATTTATGTCTTTTAGAAGTATTTTCCTTTCTAAATTCTCTAGAAAAGAGTTTTCTGAACTTTCTAGCAAATTCAACATTAGAGTCTTCTTTAGAGCTAGAGGACTCATTTACTTTTAGAGCAGTGTTCTTTTTTCTAGTGGGTTTAAGTTTAAGTTCAAATGTTTGGATAGACCCAACAAGTTCCTCAAGTTTCATTTTATCAAGATCATGACATTCTTTAATGACGGTTACCTTGGGATGAAACCTTTCAGGTAAAGACCTTAATATTTTCCCAATTATTTTAGGGACTTTAACCTCTTCTCTAAGTCCCCTCATCCAGTTAATGATGTCTTGGAGTCTTGTATGGAAGTCAATAAATTCTCCATCTTCTTCCATACGGAGGAATTCAAACTTTGAAGTGAGCATCTGGAGTTTGGAATGCTTTACTAAGTTTGTTCCCTCATGGGTAACCTTAAGAAGGTCTCATGCTTCCTTAGCAGTTTGAAGACCGAAGATTCTCCTAAACTTATCCTGGCATAATGCACAAACCATAGCATTTAACGCCTTGTAATTGGCAGTATATGTTTTTTGTTCATTATCATCCCAGTTATTTACCTCTTTATCCTTAGGTCTTTTATATCCATTAACAATAGCATTCCAAACCCCAAATTCCAAGGATCTAAGGTAAATGCTCATCCGAGCCTTCTAAGTGTAGTTTGAACCATAAAAAAATTGAGGTAAGTTTGTAGAGAAATATCAAATCTTTAGCCCAGGTGGTTAAACCCAATTAGAGCAACCTGGCTCTGATACCAATTGAAAAGCCAAGGTATACTCTGATACCAATTGAAATTCTCAAAATGGATCTTAAAGGGGGGAGTGAATAAGATCCTTAAACTATTTTATTAAATTCGTTTAATTATTTGTTCAATTCCTTCTTGATTTACTTAAGTTGATTTTAATTAATTATGCAGCGAAAATCCTTTTAATTAACTATCTTTTCTATGAATTTATCATAGACCACAGGGACCCCTCATGCACTATATGATTGTCTATAGTAGAGTGGGAGTAGGGCTGATAAATTCCCTAAGGTTGCTTGATTAATATTTTTATATTCACCTTAGTTAGAGACTTAGTGTGTTGGGTTGCTTTACACAATAAAAAATAAACATAAACTCAAATGAATATAAAATGTAAATAATCCACAACACCAATAATTTATAGTGGTTCGGCCTTACGGTCTATGTCCACTCTCAAACCGGTTCCTCAAAGTCTATTTAATTTTTATTAATAGTTTACTAACTATTATAGGGTAAATTAATAAACCTGGAATTTACTTACAAGTAACAAAGAATCCACTCCCTTGTAAGTGTGCTCCCAATGACTTTAGTGGGCACACTCTGTCTAGTGACTCCGATGGACTAATCTCCTACTTGGTGACTCCGACAAAGGCTTCCTGTTGGATAAGTGTAGGAACTCTTCCTTCTTTAAGTTGCCTCTAGGATAGGCTTGATATGATTATGTTGCTCACAATACTCTTTTTTACATTAATTTAACTACATAATTAAGTATTCAAGTTGTCTATTCATTGGGGTTAGTGCCCTTATTTATAGAGTGGAGAAACCCGTTCAAACATCCCCAATGTTTCCTTTCAAATAGTAAAAAATGTAGCTGTTTGAGAATCTTGAGCATATCATTTTTTCATTTTCAAAAGGATCTCGTCGAGCCATTTGATTTGAGTACTTATGGCTCACGAGCAGACATTTGGATCAAAAGATATGGCCATTTTAAGTTGGGGCCATATTTCCTTTTCAACACATTTTAATTTTTTATCAGTTTTGGTTCATTGGTCCAATCTTTATAGAACCTTTTCTAGGTTTGGGTTATCCATTTTTCAACCATTCTAATTACACCTAAGGTTAAGTCCATATCCAAACACCCCATTACTACTCACCAAAATTTTACGATTTTACCCTTAAATTTGGGATGTTGGCTTCCTTGAGGTAACTAGTACTTAAGACTTGGGATACTTCAATGATACTTGAGTCTCTTTGGCTTGGTCATTCCAACTTTGAGTCCATCTTCTTGGTGCTTTCCCAGACTCTAGAACTTGGACTTAAATAAGTATACAAAAATTACATCATAAAGCCCTATACACATGGCCACTACATGTACTCATATTGTTTTGTGCATGGACATTAACAATACATAAAACCTAACAGCAATGTGTTCACAATTCAAATTTGTTATTTTCTATTGATGGTTTTTATAACCGATTCATCTGAACAGAGAAGGTGCCGTTCATGTTTCTTGAAGATAGTCGAGGCCTACTAGTAATTTTGCAAGGAATGTGGCCAAGCTACCTCCAAGATATAATCTTGCTCGGGAAGAACCCTTGTCTCTCTTTGGAGTCGCACTCTCCAGCAGAGACGAATGAATCTTTGCCTTTACTTAAAGTCTAGTGTCATAGTGTATTTTTGGTTATCAAAATTTTGGCAGCATAACATTTCTGTTAATGTCCAAATCAATATATTTGGTCAAGATATCAGGTGAATTCTCATAGCACCAAGTATCAAGATAATTCAACTCGTAGAGACAAGCTACTTCTCTAGAAAGAGAAGGCCGTCTCTTGAGGAGTGGACGACTAGAAACCTCAAGACTAACGCCAAGTTATGAACAATCTTAGGATGCAACATGGTGAATGAAAGAGAGACAGGGAAAAGTGAGTGAGAAGAACATGTGAAGTTTACTATAATGGAGATGAACTCCCATTACATTGCTCATTCTCCCTTTTTCTTCGCTCAAGGTCTCAACTCATCTTCTTTCCTCTTTCTTTTAGCTTCATCCAAGACTTACAACCTCTCACTCACATTCTCATTTGTCCAACAACTAAGCTTTCACTCACATCATATATATATATACAGATGGAGGGAGAGAGTGGCACATTCACCAGTGTGCAACATCAGTCGACCTTGCTGATTAGTTCAACATCTAAGACGCTGGGTGAACATGCATGGAGCAACCAAGGTTATTCACAGTTTTGGGAGATCAACAAGTTGGTCGAGATCAAAGGTGGTTTGACAGCTCAAAATGGAAGAGTTCAAGTTTTATTAGGTTGGGTAGAGTGGCCAATTTCATCAGGGTTTGGAATCCAAGTTTATACACCAAAATGGAATGGTATAGATAATTCCAAGGTGGTCTGCGACTACTCTATTTTCAAACAAGGCATTCACAGACCCTTTGATCGTTAAAATATTTCAACAATTGGAACCAAAGGAATGTCCATGATTGAATCCATGGCATGATTGCCTCTAATATTTAGAGCTAGGATCCTCTACAGTAAGTTAAACTATATTGATGTGTAACAAGTGTCTACAGCAACGAGTATACAAAAATTAAAAAAAAAAATATGCCTAAATATCTTTGAAATTATTTAATTTTTTTCATATGTGTCACATCTTGAGAACAGTTTCAAGTTAATGTATTTTAACTTGTTATAGAGGATCTGGACTCCTGTTTAAAGGTATCTTGAAATTACCCAAACACTTTCATGGAATGACAAGGTGATTGTAAAAGACGAGTTTCCCTAATTCAAAGATGCCATCTGTAATATCCCGCACACATTTTGCATACACTTAGTAGGATCTAAATGCACATTCAATGATTTGATATGTTGAGTATAGTTAACTTAGTATTTTTAGTTTATTAGTGATATTTTGACACACATATATGAGTGAGAAAATTGGATTAAAAATATAAAGGAAAAGAAGGCAAAAATGACTCATGCACTTGACAAGTACTGAAGTTGTCCTTGTAGAAACTCAAAGTGTGTGAATAGAAATTGTTTGTGTTATTCGATGCAGAGAAAAGCCCACGAATGAAGCCTTATATGCTTCACTTGCACAATAGAATTGGTCTTTATGAATAGGGAAAAAAACCCTTATTCATAATGACTGAAGTGCGTGAATAACATGTTCCTATTTGCGTACTGCAAAACTAGAGAGTTCAAACTTCATTCAAACTCTATCAATGGCGGTTGTTTTGCACAGCCGCGACACCTATGAATTCCCTAAACACCCAGGAGACTAAAGGATGTGCATTCTCGCATAGAATAAGCACCAATGGCCTAAGAAACAAGAAAGAAAGACTCCCACTCCAACATGAAACTCAAGAACAAGACAAAATTTTTTCTTCTTCAAGGACTCTTTCCTCATTCATTTCTGTATCTATAAATACCTCCAAAGAGCACGAAAATAAAACTCTTTGAATCATTCACAATCTCACAAGCAAAGACAAGCATTACTGTCCAATATGGGTAAGTTTTGCATTCCACCATCTTCTTCAAGTTCTGCAAGTTCAACAAGTTTCTCTCTTCCAAAGAAGGCAACAAGTCCACATACCTCTGTAAATCCCAACAAGGAAGATATCATAGAAGCTTGATGTTGAAGACATCCATGGCAAGGTAATGTAAATCTTATTTCTATTCAAAAACAAAGTTTGTATCCCCGTATTCATATTAATAAAATCAAAGAGTTTATCTCTTTCTCCCTCTCTTTTTATTATTTTATGCAACTTCTTCTCATCTTTTACAAGTTGTGAAACTTGAAGTTAATCAGAGGTTTGCCCATCAAAAGGCAGTAAATAAAAAATCCTTCACAAGGATTTGGAGTATTAGTCCTCACCATAAAAAAATAATAAACCAGCCCCAAAACGGCTGGGTAATTTGTATATTGAGTTTTAAGCCTAATAAACAGCTCAAAATTTGGTGTTACAAATTTCTAGCATGCCCAGTGGGACTACATTTTCCTCCAATCTTTCTTACAAGTTCCATTGTATTAATGGGTACCCATTTTTCTTACACGTATCCCATCGAAGTTGCAACCGTGTAGCCCTCTCTTAGCGCCCTGTGAGGCCTTTTGGCTACATCACCATCAACACCTAAATCATGGGTCAAGGTTTTGATCTCTCCACTACCCATTCGCATGGTTGAGGATTTTGCTCCTAACCACCACCCACAGTTGAGGCTTTGGTCTCCCAAAAACACCTATAGTTGAGGCTATGGTCTCCCTTTCACCAGTAGGGGTTGAGGCTTTGGTCTCCCCCACATGGTTATGGTGATGCCAATATCCATTAAGGATAATGCACCCACAACCCTAAACAAATCCACTTTGGTATCCACTAAATCAAAGGGCTATATTCCCCAAATAACTTTAAACAACTTGAAGAAACAGTGGGTACCTAAATTTGGGCTAAATTCCCAGAAAAGGTCGTTTCAAGTCAAGAAAAAATCACAAACTTGCGATTTAGACAAACTGCCAAATTTGCATTCGCTAGCTTTAAACTGTGCAAATAGAGACGTTCTACCACATTCATCGTGAACACCACCCACGAATGGAAGGAAAATTTCCCATTCGCAACAAAAGGTGCACTCGTGCAGGTGCCGGTACTCATACATCAAAGAAGCAGCAAATGGGGCCAATAGCCACCCATTCACACAGTTTAATTCACGAATGAACACCCCTATTTGCCACTTGAAGATCAAAATTCAACTGCGATGCATGTTACACTCACATGAGTTCCCACACTGACGGGGAATGAAACAGGCAAGAGGGACATTAAAAATAAGACACTTGGACCTAAAGAGAATCCACATAATAGAAAAAAAAGCATAAAACAAGTATAATTATGAAAACTACATTCAAAAGAGAACAATAATTGGGCAATATCACTACTCAAACTCTTTGTGCACATCACAACCAGCTCCATGCTCAGGTTAGCATGGAGTTTAGAAACTCAATGCTCTTAACCAAGTTTAAACCTTTGAGGGGCCTTGAAAACAGTAAGTCACCTAGAAGAATGAGAATATTATACCTTGAACAAAAATGGGGGAGAAATATCGCGCAAAGGCAGAGGGCCAAGGTCTATAAGACCCTTTGCGATCAACAAGAAGTTGGCGATATACCAATTAATGCACTCTTGCCATGGGCACATCCACAAAGAACTTATTTGTCCTTACCATCATATACTAAAGGAAGCACAGGCTATACACCCTATGTTGGAAGAGGGATAATCTTTAGACCTAAGAATGATGATCAAGTGATAGTGATGGTCATTGAGGCATGGAAAAGAGCTCCCATTAATACCCTAGGCCCATCTAGTTCACATCTGCAAGTCATTAACTCTAGTGGCATGATGACTAGGAGCCAACTAGTGGGAAGCACTCGGACACCAAGAACACCAACTAAAGAAATGCTCATTAGAGGGACAAGTCTGGAAATCTCCCTAATAATGTTTTGAAACAAGGTAAGTCCTTAATATACCGCCATGGTTAATGCCACTTCGGCATCCCACTTTTTGGAAATAGCTCCTGCAGGACAGGGGGAACAGAAGATCCACCCTTAGACCCTTCTGAGGACCCAATTGATGTCGATGTCAGGGATCATGATTCTAACTCAGGGGGTGAACCTACTACTGAAAGACTGCTCACTAAGCTAAAGGAGCGAGATCAGCGTCTAGTAGCATAAGAAGCATCCATAGCAGAATTAAAAACTATGATTGAATAGTTTGTGATGACAGAGCAAGGAAGAGCTCCTCCCAATACAAGTCAGTCAGTGACAGAGTTTGCAAGACTGACCGTTCCAAATCAAACACATGAGGGACAACCACTCCCTACACTAGAATATGTTTCCACATCCATGCCAGGAATAAATCCATCTGTTCATGTTATGCTAGATGTTTTTATTCCACAAAGGACTCCATTATGAGCATCCCAGCGTGAGTCTTTCCCACAAAGACCTCCTTGGAAAACATATTAGGAACCCTCGTTTCAAAACCCGCCTCCATAGTGGATATATGGTCAATGGGGCTATGCTCAAAATACTTCTATACCACCACAAGGGCCCTACATGCAATCATATGCACTGCCTATGGATCAACATTTCGTACGTATCATGATGGAGGAAATGTTTAATGAATTTAAAGATCGAGATTCCCTTAAAGGTTACTTAACAGGGAAGTCATACCCACCTCAAGTTGATATGATGCCTTTCCCACCAAAATTTGTGCAACCTCACTTCAACATGTTCGGTGGGACTAACTGTCCTCGTCAACACAATGCCCAATTTGAATCTCGATGAGGTTCTATTATACAACTTGGCAATCTACTACTGAATTTGTTCATACAATCCTTAGATGGGGCTTCCTTCACCTAGAATTCGAATTTAAGAAATCAATCCATTCTAGACTAGGAGTCCATGAAGAGAGCGTTCATCCAGTAATTCTGGAGTGCTTATAGAACTATAAAGGTACACGATTTGGTTAAATAGAAATAACAAGACATCCAATCCGTTGTCAACTTTATCAATCGGTGGAAGAACAGGTCATATTCTTGTGAGAACGCTCCCCCTTTATGAGGGCTCATAGAGATGTGTGTAAGCAACATCTCGTTTGATCTTTCCCTTCATCTCACAGTGCAAAAGTTCATTGGGTTCAATGACCTCATAGCTAAGAGCTACGCTTTAGAAAGGCAATTATTCCTTCACAAGCGAGAAAGGAAGGGTAAAGCAGTGGTCAATAAGATGGAGTCTGCTATGGTAGGAACTAAGAAGCTACCTACCAAGATCCAAGTCAAATAGATTGTACATGCGACTACGCTAGCTACAATAGGCCAAGAAGTATCCACTAAAAGACTAAGCATGAGAGAAAGATAAGAACGTTCTTACACATTCCATCCAGATGATCTGGAAAGTCTTTTCTAGTAAACAATTAGATCACGGAATATAATACTCCCTGAGTCAAAGAGGACTACAGAATCTGATAAAATGGATTACCAAAGTACTGTAAGTACCATTGTATTGTGGGGCATACCTTACAAGAATGCTTAGTCTTTAAGGATAAGCTCCAAGAGCTGATTGACAAGAAGATAGTGTAGCTCAATGCAGATATGAGACCTACGGCTACAAATGCCGCCTTTATTGGTGAAGATGATGAAATTTAACCCGCGGTTGTTCCTCAGGATAATTCTGATGATAAGGGGGATGATTGGGTCATTTTTTAAAGTAAGGAAGCTTGTAAGTTCAGTCCTCCAAAGCAAGGCTAAGTCAGACACATGGTCTTGTTAAGCGCGCATGGAAGTGACCATTGTGGTTAAAAAGAATCACCAAGAAAAAAGGAAAGATTCCTAAGATAAAGATGTTTGAACCAATGTTGCATACAAATGACCTACTAGAACAATCTCTGTGTTTTCTAGTGACATTAGAAGAATATATGTCAGGAGAATTTCTTGTACCTCCAGTCATCACTTACAACATGGCTTCTGTTATACATGACGAAGACCGCCAATTGTCGTGGTCGCACATCTAATGATGGTGCCACGAGAGCCCACGATATTGATTAACGTATTCAGAAATGTCTTGATATATGAAGACCATTCGAAGGAGAGAATCCTACCAATTAATTGGTTTGGTTTTAGTAATGATAAGTTCTCCATTACACTGGAAGAATCTATACATGATGTGCCATTTTGGCTAGCAAGGATAACACATCTTCCTATGGTACCATGGAAGCGCAGGTACTTTCAAAGAGTGTTCGATGGGTTTCAACAATGAGCTTTCCCTTGTCGTAATGCGGTGTATCGTGAGCCATTCCCACTTGGTTATAAAACCCCTATGTTCGACATTTTCTTTAATATAGAGTACCAGTGTCCACGACATCATCTATTTAAGTTCATATTTTCACTTTCCCTTGATGGCGCACCTTTGGATTGGTACATGGACCTAGCACCATAAAGTATACCATCTTGGGGTTATTTCAATAAAATGTTCATTCATGAGTTTATGAGGCCTCGTATGGAACCATATGATACTTGCAACACGGATCCTCTAAGAAAGCCAGAACAACAATAGACTTATGGAGGGTTTAAAGGCTCTCTAGATTAGATTATCACTCAAGGGTTTATCTCACTCAGTTACCTAACGGATATCAACTCCCTCCACTTACATTCTACACAGGAGCAAGGGATCCCCATTACCATATTGAACATTTCTTGTAGGAAACTGAACTACCAAGGACTGAGCATGATCTACTTGTGTTACTTTCCCTATCTCTTTGGATTCACATGCTTTTGATTAGTACCTGACCTTACCATCATGCCGTATATCTTCTTAGTTAATGCTCGTTGATTGCTTCTATGGTCGTCAAAGAACATACAAGCATGATCCACAATACATCCAAAGCATGGTATAGTTCTTGCCACAAGATCAATGGGATGTTGATATGAACGCCAACGAATCCTTGGCTATAGCTGATGAGGACAAAGATTTTCCAGATCCATGGAAGATCCACAGTAATGATTCATCCCTCTAGGGTATGCCACCCTTGGTTACTAATTTTAAAAAGTCTGATAGTGCCACTAATAGCTTCATAACTGCATCTGAAGGTCTTTCTGAAGATGAGTTGCCTGCATATCAGCAAACGGAGGCATGCAATGTCACTAAACTCAAGATCACTACTCCGATGGAGGGATGTCAACCACACATGTAGTATGTTCATCAAATCAAATTACGATCAAGGAAGCAGGTACCGCCTTAGTGCCTTACTGCTAACCAACAAGCTAATGCAATGGAAAAGGCCTTTATGGAGACTGAACACAGCAAAGCCATCAAGAAAATAGATAATCTAATCCCCTATGATGTAATGGCACATTTAAAGAAGATCCCATCACTGCTAACTGTCTATGATGCTCTTTGTATGTTACTAGAGCTTACGGTCTCTATGGTATATGCACTTACTCACCCTGATGAGTTCGCCAAGAATGATGAAATTGCAAGAGCTTCTTGGTAGACAACAACACGAGAAAGCCTATGTATGCCCATGGTCAGCTTTGAGGACACCGACTGATATTTAGATGATCCCCACCATACTAAACCATTGTTTATCACGGGAAGTATCGACGATCAACTTGTGTCCAAGGTAATAATCGACAGCGGTTCTGCAATTAATATCCTCCCAACCAAGACTTTGGCTTATTTGGGAATCGATTCATCTTAACTCAGGCCTAGTAGCCTTGTCATTCTAGGTTTCAATCAGAATGAACAATGTCCCCTCAGCTCCATCAAGTTGAAGACTAAGTTCGAGCACATAGAAGATTGGACACCCTTCTTTATCATTAACATAAACATGGCTTGCAATGCTCTCATAGGGT
>JAOXJP010232906.1:0-10395 GCA_025762735.1 Platanus orientalis | reverse complement strand
TGTATAAGAGACAGCCTCTGATGCATTAGAAAATTTTGAAATTTTTATGGCATTTTTTTACATGTTCAAGGGTTTTACAATTAAAATTTTATAAAATTTTGATAAGATTTGATGGGTCAAATCAAATAATTTTAGAAAAAGTAAAGGTTCTTTAATGGAGGTTTCAAGAGGAAGAAGAAGAAGAAAAAAGAGGAATAATGACAGAAAGAATGAGAAGAGAATAGTATAGAAAAAAAGAGAAATTTAGGAAGAAATTAAGAGAAAGAAAAAGAATAGAGATGTACTTTGAAGGAGAGAGGGAGCTTGCGGCTACACTTGTGTAAGAAGAAGAGGGGGGAGCCATGAGTGGCATTAACCCTTGGAGAAGGAGAACATGGCTACAGCCACACCTTAGGAACACCAAAATCTTCAAAAACTTGTTATTTCTTCACCATCAAATTATAAGAAAGGAGTTGCCTTTAAATAGGCTTACAACCTTAAATAATTCGAAATTTGCTAAAATTAGAAACTTGCTAAAATCCAAAACTTGCTTGCCAAGTTTACTAAAACCAAAAAAAAAAAAAAACTTTCCTAAATTTTAAAACTATTCAAATTTAAGACTTTCTAAAAAACATTATTCTCATTTTTAGTGACTACACCTTAGTAATTTGGTCATTACTTTCCTAAATCACCTTGAATTTGCGCAATCTTTGTTTCGAATAACCTATCTAATAACACCAAAATCAAGTCAAAAGTCAAGTTTTGGCCATAAAAAAACTGAGTCCAAAGTGAAAAATGAGATTACAACTAAATACCAAAAAAAATAAATAAATAAACATGTCATTATTGGCCTTATTTTAAAATTACCTACCCCTTACAAAATTTGAATTGATCCCACATAACATGCAAATTTAAATCATGCCCTCTTATATGGGTGTACATACATAAGTCTTACTTGATTGTCTACATCACTTAGCCTACTTACTAATTTGAAGAGAAGTGAGTTATGTCAAAATTAAGTGCTAACAATCACTACACCATTATAGTTATGTAACCACTTCTCGAGGGAGCATGGATATATAAATCCCACCATGTCAAAATCATGATGTTTGGGTTCTACAAATAAACCTGAGTATGGATATCCCACCATGTCAAAGTCCTAATGCCTAGTTTCCATGAATAAATCAATGAGAATACTAGTAACTTTTATGATAGATACCTCAATAGAAAGAAAGCTATACAAACAATATCGAGGAGTGGAAGAGAATCTCATCAATTCATCACCATCTTCCATCTCATCAATCCGTCACCATTTTTCATCTAACCATTTCATTCCATCTTCCATCTCATTCCCATCTTCCATTTCATCACCATATGAGCCACTGAAATTAGGAAACATATCAATATTTAACTTTAGTACTTTTCACAGAATTATTGAACAACGGACATTTGTTTCCCTTATCTTAAATAGAAATGACACGATTGACGACATTGTGAAACAATTCCTAGTTTTGTTTTACATATATAACATTGTAAAACAATTCTTAGCTCTATTTCACATACCCATGTAATCTTCCCATATGATCTACTAAAGTCAGGAACATACTAAGGGCATCAAAGTTCAACCTTATACTTTTCATAAGTGCATGGAATGATAAGCACTTGTATCCCATTTATCCAAGGCTACCTCCTTGTGACAAGTCACATGGGGATCATAAATGCCCCAAATAAATATATTATCATATCATACCTATAGATATACAACATTTTCAAAGATACAATATCAACACACTTTGTTGTTGCTTTGTTTTTTTTTATCAACAGGCACCTAGAATTCAATAGATTAGAAAGACTCCACATGAGCATGAAAAGAGTTTACAATCTCATCCACTACACTTACATTAGTGGGATCACTTGTCATTACATATTCTAAGACCTATGTTCAAACACAAGTAAAGTTTTAGAAGATGCACAACAAGCAGTAAAATAAAAGGCTACAAGGAAACTACAAATACTAAATTGTCTTTGTTGTACAAGGCTAAAAGATTATGAGAAGTGTCAAGAAAAGCATCAGAAATGGACAGTTTTCAGTTCAAAGAATGCTTCGAAAATCATGTCGCTAAATCTACGATTACATGGAATAATGTTCAAGGGACAAGTGTAGACATAGGAAAAATGTTGCAAGTAAAACATTTACAAAAATACCCTTGGTCGCGACTGTTGGGTACATGCCATGACTGACTAACCAGTCACTACCACCCAGATAGTTGCGGACTAAGCCATGACTAACCATCTGTTCGTGTTCGTGGACCAGGCACTTGCCATGACTGAAACACAGTCATGGGTCACGGAACCAGAGAACCCGAGTTCGATATAACCTCAGATTTTGGAGGTTGTTTTGTATAACTGACACCATGGGCTCTTAGTACATCCAGGAGACTAATAGAAGCATAAGGTCGCACAAAAGAGGCCCCAATATGTTTAGGTTTATGGGATAAGATATTCGCACACTAAAGATGATTTTTTATGCAACAAGAAGTCATTTTCAACATGGACTCCAACATGAGAATGAATTTGGCACTCTTTGCACTCTTGCATACAGCTACCAAGGTCACGGGTTCTTGATTTGAAGTTCAAGACAAGTTGAAACACTCTTTCCTCTCCAATTTCTTTAAGTCTACAAATCAGCAAGCTTCTCTCTTCTACAAGGCTGCAAGTCACTACACCTCTACAAATCTTCTCAAAAAGACAATAAATGAGCTTAAATCTTAAAAAGTGATGCCCATGGCTTGGTAAGATTGATTGTAAAAATCCTGTTCTTGAGTTTATAACATATCTTGTAATACGAAGAGTTGAATAAAAGAGTCAATTTCATTATCTTTCTCTTCCTCTTCTCTTTTATATTTTATGCAGGTTTTGCTTGGGTTATGAGTTGAATAACAAGAAGATAATCATAGGTTTGTTGTCCAAAACAACAGTAATTAACAAGCTCTCTTAAGAGAGTTTGGATTTATAATTTCCCTTCTAAAACAATAAACCATTAGCTGAAAATGATTGAATATCAAGTTTTAAACTTCTATTGAGAGCAACGAAATTTGGTGTTATACTGATTACCCTCATTTGTGACTATAACTGATACTCATGTATGTATATGTATCAGCTGAAAGGATTGGAGATTGTACTAACACAGATATACTAGAACACGAAAGACCTCAAACACTAGGAGGTGGTGAAGGTGAGGATGCATATCAACAGCTTAACGGGTGAGTGCTCTAACGTACGCATCCTACATCCAGCAATTTGCCAACGAACTAGAAATTGTATTCTATAAACCTCTCTTCTTTCAACCATACTGATGATTATAATTGCGAGAAATCGCCAGTCTTGTTGATATTGTGCATTACCTAATTAAATTGGAAATCCCCTTTCAGACTGGACTGTGGGGTCTTCATACTAAATGACATAGAAGTATGGGACAAGACTTTTAATAAATATACACTGGCCAGTTCTCAATTTTAATGAAACTTGACGATTTGCCCTTCCACTTCCGTTATTTACTTAACCACTTTCCATATTGAATGCCACAATATAATATCTCGGCCTTGAGGGCCCGTATTACACGCATAAACTATTGCAAAGTGTGCACAACACAACGCGTGAATGCTTGGAATGGTAATTGCAGTTGTTTCAAACCAAAATAACAATGCACTCAAATTACTTTAGGTTGGGTGATTCTACACTGGTTTAATAACTTGTGGAAAGATTTTATATTGAGCTTATTCATCCGCAATATGGTCATTGTTCTGTTACAAGATTGCTATAACTTCTTACTTGTGGTTGGCCCTGTGCTAATCTCAGAACCGATGGACATCTATATTTGAACAGACTTCTGCCATCAGTTCTTCTTTACTATAACTTCTTACTTATGTTGGTCACATTCCCATCTCAAAACCAATGGACATATCTATTTGAGTGGACTTGTGCCATCAGTTCTTCCTTAATATCATAGGGTGTCATTGTAGTAAAAACGGTCTACGTGGCTCATTTTTGCAAGGTATACAAAATTATTTCTAACTTTTAACTTTTTGATCTTACCACAATTAGTTCTACATCTATCCTTTACTTCATTACTTTGCAATTTAGCAATTTGTTATTTAACCCATTCTAGAAACCATCTTCATAGACCATATTTTTACATAATTATTGTCTTTTAATATAACTTAAACATGAATAATTGTATCTCTTCACCTCTACATACCTACCTCTTTATAAATCGTGCATACAGACCAAGAAGCATGGAATCCTTTCATTGGTACTTAGTTGGAGCGGACGTTTAGATAGAGGGAGATAGACATAGATGACACACCTATAATGATATATCAATTTAAAATAATAAAAGACTAATAGAGAGGTCAAACGACTCTTGTTGGTGAGTGAGTTCTAACCTTAAGTGAGAGAGTATTTACAAGTAGACTCTTATCCCCGTTGTGTATAGGTTATAATCATCCATTTATCAATTGAATACAATAATATGATTCTCTTTCCTTATTTTTTTTTAGTTTTTATTTATTTTAATTTTCAAATATTGGAGTTGCATAAAATTGGTATCAGAGCGAGTTTTCCTCTTGTTGTGTCTAAGTTTGATCAATTTTAATTTTTTGGTTTTTAAAAAGTCCTTCAACTATCTACTCGTTTCTGTAACTTCTCATGCGGTTTGATTGGGCAATTCATATACTATTGGAAAACTTTATCTATTTAAAAAAAAAAAAAAAAAGGTCAATGATTCTGAATTTTCTAGATAAAGATATTTACAATTTATTGTGAATAAATCAGTTTGCCAACAAGTTATAAGAATGAAGAAATTGTAATAGATATAAAGAATCTTTAGGATTTTTACCATAAAACACCAATATATGATATTTATAATAATGACTATGAAGATTTTGAGCATATAATCGAAGAAAATATGGAATGTCCATTCTCATCAACACGCATGATAAAGATCCTTGTTGATTGGAGCAAACCTCCAATTTTTTTTATTAAAAAGTCAATGAATATGGAAGCATTGTCAACGATGTTAACATACTTACAATTTTGATTAAGGAATTATTGTTTTTAATTTCTCTATAATTGTTGGAATAGTTGGTGTTTTTTACTCAAAGACGTACAAACAATACACCAGTAAAAATCAATGATGTGATTTTGCCACTCGAAGTGAAAGATGTAATGCGGGATGGATAAAATAGGTGAGAAACACCAAATCATCACCAATGACCCTCAAATGCCACATGGGAAATGTGAATGTCATTAATGACTTTTGTTTCCTTCTCTTTCTGCAACAACTACTTTAATGGCTAGTTTATAACAACTAGTTTAATGGCTAGTTTTTGCTTCTTCTTTTTTAAATAAGATGTAAGATTTATAAAAGGGACAAAGTAGAAAAAGTGTTTTGTTTTATAAAAAGCTATGAACCCCTTGAGTTGAGTAGTCCTCTTGTTGGTGAGTTCCAACCTTGAGTGAAAGAGTCCTTTAAGTAGATTCTTATTTTCGTTATGTTTGAATTGTAATCATCCATCTATCAATGTAATACAATAATATCAATAATATGTTTATTTTTTCTTATTTTTTTAATTTTTATTTATTTTAATTCTCAAATAGTTGAATTGCATAATGAAGGAACCAGATTCACCGGTGAATAATCCCAAACATTCCTTGTACATTACTTTTAATATTAGAGATCAAATTTGATGTTCAGTGCAACCCAAACAAAATCATCACTCCTATAGGGGATATGTAGAGACATTACGTGCATGAACACTATACATGAACGTGTTCAAACGTTGGCATCCTGAAGTGGTTGCATGTTTGTTGGTTGCTTCCCTTGGTGAGCCTTATCAAAGCCCATCTCAATGATGGCATCGGCAGTTGTGGTGGTGCTGGTTGCTTTGGCTCCATTGCCTTTGTTCCGATAGATCGCATAGAGTATCAGCTGCAATGCCCCTAATACACAATTAAACCCATTGGGCACCTGCCAATGCCACATTAATATATCTCCATTAGTTTACATTAAGTAAAAATGTTTGGAAAATAATAAAATTTTGCTAATGATTCATATATGATGCTGAACGTTTTTGAACCAATGACCTCTCTTTAAAAACATATAGTGTCGTAACTACGAGCAAAATGGGACTTTGGCTAGCATCTGGTGTAGCATGGCTTAGGTTACACAAAGTATCCCTAACTAATCCATTCGATTCATTGGACCCCAATACGCCATAATGGAACTGGTTGGAAAGTGCCCCTTCCTAACCTTACCCGGTCTCAAACTGGAGCCATATCCTCTATAACACTGGTACTCTGTTCTGCATGTTCCACAAACACAAGGGGAGTGAGGTCCATACACTTTTGCAGAGTCCCACCCTTTTTTGTCTGTGAAACATGTGGAACAGAGTACCGGTGTTACAGAGGATATGACTCCACTTAAACTCACTTGGGATTAGCCAACCTGCCTGGAAAGTCCCACAGTTATCTGCTCAATCCATGCCGGTTGGAAATATCTAACTCAGGCCCAAACTGATTTCAAACCAGGTTGAGATTGGCCTACACCATATTGGGAAACGTCCATAGGCAGGTGACTGGTCAACAGTGTGCAGTGGTGTCTGCCTGCTCAGGTTGACAATGTGATGATGCAGGCCCACATAGCCATGAGGCAAGGCTTTTCTATGCTTGGCGTACAAAAACGCCTAAGTCAACCGGGGGCCACATCAGCATCAAAGTGTTTTACACACTCCCCCAAAAAGTGAAAATCACTTTCAGCGCTGGTGTTTTCACCTGCTTGACCATCGGCGGACACGGCACAGGTTAGGGGTCGGCATATAAAATCCTCACCGATGGCCATGACCAAAAAAGAAATTCCTTTCTTTGCAAATATTTTTTATTTTATTGATTTTTAAGTAAAATTAATATCTTTTTTTTTTAATTCTTTGTGATAACTAATTAAAAATTAAAATGATAAAATACATACAAAAGATTGAAAATTATACTGGTTAAACTATTACATGTCTTTGTTAACTAAATTTGTCTACAAAAAGATTAATTTAGGATGAAATATAAGCTAAGGTAGTTATGCAATTTGACTAGTTTAATAACTATTATTTATCAACAAAAAATAATGGTATCTTTGTTTAAATATGTGATTAAGTTTATAAAAATAAAATTTCGATTTCTAAAAGATAAATAATCACAAAATAAAGTTATCAAAAGATAGCTGAATATCATAAATAAATTCTCTTTGCTATCTAGAATTAGCTTTGGGATTTAGGAAACATAGCAACATCCACATCCATAGTATAAGAAATATCTACAACGTTATCTGTCTAGTATTTAATAATTAATAGTGGAGGAGATGAACACAAATAGTATGTTTTAATATATGGCCCGACATCATAGCTTGAGAACCTGCTTAACTGTATGGAGAAAAAGTAGTACTCTAAGACACAAAGATTTCAATCAAGCTTGGAACCCAGAAAGTATTAAGGGATTAGGATGCAAACAATTTATTATGTAAAGTACTTGTATTATACGACCAAAAAACAAAAAGGATTTTATTATCGAAATAGATGTTCTGTCCAAGATTTAGTGCCAGGTGATTTAACATGGGCAGGGGTTAGATGAAATACTCCTACCCATTTTTCAAAAGAAGTCACCTAGGGTAACCCTGGACAGAAAATTTGCTCCTTTCTTTATCTATTACTACGATTTTAACATGCAATTTTTAAATATTTCTTAAAAGTTTTTATTGAATATTTTATTTTTTACAAAACTGTTCCAATTTCTATAGAATTTTTAGTATTTAAAAACATCCTTTTTAGAAGAGATGTTCTGTCCAGGATTTGGTGTCCAGGACACCATGGGGTGTCATATGGAATAAAATGCGTATTCCATATTCAAAAATGCATCACCCACCCATTTATTCCATATGACGTCCCCTGGTGTCCTAGACACCAATTCCTGGACATAGCATCCTTTCCCATCTAAAAATCTCGAGGGTGAATCTATTAAAATTGAAATTTTGAATCTTGCCTCCAACTGTTACCATATCAACAAATTTTACTATTTTTCTTTTAAACCAAGATGAAATAAAAGAGAATAGGGAAAAGAATATTAAAAAACACTACTACTCACAGCAATGAATGGATCACCCTCAAAGAGACCGAAGAAGAACCAAGATGTCCCGCAAAGGAAGGCGAACAATGACAAAAAGAACGGCATGAACTCCACACTCTTTGTTTTGATCACAAGTCTCTGCACATTTCATGTGTTTTTAGAATATATAATTCTAATTGAATAAAAGGTGTATTTTCATATAGAAAAACAAAAACTACTTGGTTAACTTATAAACAAAGAAATTAAGACCCTAAGGCATAATTGATTAAAAAACTACCCATAACACATTGGTACTACCGCAAAACCAATGAGTTTTTTATTTGAGGAAAAAAAAAAAGACTAGGCCGTAAAAAGTGACAAGAGACCATGTACAAAACAGAAAAAACATAGGTTTTTTTTTTTTTTTTCTTTCTCTTTTTGTTAAAAAGGATCGTCTCCTGAGAACAAATAATCTTGTGGGATTTAAGAGACGTATCCATATCCAAAAAAGTGAAAGTCACCACTCTTTTGGGATGTGTATATGTCTCCTAAATCCACAAGATTATTTGTTCATAGGAGACGATTTCAAGTTTCTTTTTGGGGGTCAGTTTTAGTCTCCTGTAATATTTTTTTGTTCATGCGTTAAGCTACTTTGTTACAGTCATAGTATTGAAAACCAGACCAAATGGTCGACCCAATTTGACCTGAATCAATACCCGAAATGGTTTTATAAAACTTGAAACCATAATCTGTTAAAACCCGCTTATAACCAACAAAATCGGTCAAAACTGATGAAATTGATCAGCTTTTTACAAACCTGGTTTTAATAAAAACAACCGATTTTTTTTTTTTTTTATGACAAACTAAGAAGAAAAAATTAGAGATGTGTCTTTCCAAATTCCAATCACACTTTTCATGAATTGTTTTTATTTCTTGATCTTTTACCACATTTGTTGATATGTCTAAAAAATAAAAATTAACCCAGTCATAAGCCTTCTAATGCATTATAAATTTTTTAATTTATCTTTTGGTATTTTATTTATGTGAAGCGAACCATGGTTAAATTATGTAAACCGATGATCGAACCCGGTTGACCTAAACCGTCCACCTTACTGGTTTTTGAAACCATGGCTTTACAGCAGATTTTTGAGGCCTAATGAGATGAACAATCGTAGGCATCAAAAGTATTTGATGCAAGTCCTTACCAAGACTAATAGAGGCGAGGCATACATTAGAATAGAAAAGATAGCGGCGGCAAAGCCACAAAAAAACTTCCTTGTTTTGGCATGGAGTGCAAAGATGGACACCAGCACAACTGCCGCAAAGACTGTGAGCACCAGCATAAGAAGGCCCACCATCTTTGACTTCACCTTCTTAGATGCGTATTTGAGATAGATCAACACATATATGGATTCGATCACCACACCAGCTACATTGATTGTGATGACCAGGAGGTTGTGTGGGGACACAAATGGAAGACCGTACCTTATGTGAAAAAAAATACACATCAAGGACAAAATGGTTATTGTAACATCAGGTCAAAATCAAATTACCACTTGCCCTCTTGAGCACAAGTAAAGGACATCTGGTCTTTTCAGTGTTTCTATTAGGCCCGGTCTGGTTGCCTTGAATCATATAGGAAAGAAAAGAATAGAAAATAAAATCCCACAAAAACAGTAAATAAGAGAATCAAAAGAAACACACAAGAAAACCAACTATTCATGGCAATCCGAAGAGCTTAAAAATGATTTTTCAAAAAAATAAAAAAATAAAAAATTATCACAAGAAAACCCTTTCTTGGCAGCCAAACAGGGCCTTAGAGAACTGAGAAACGAAATAAATGTTCTGTCCATGATTTGGTGTCCAGGACACCAAGGGTTGTCATATGGGATAAAATGGCTGCGAGGTAGATGAAATTTCACATTCACACCCATTTTATTCTATATGACATCCCCTGGTGTCCTAAACACCAAATCATGGATAGGACATTTGCTCTCAGCAAGATAAGCTTCTGCACCGGGAGCATGCAGTTTGCATGGGGCTCACATCCCCTTGTGAGAGGGCACACCCTGCTCCTGGTTCAGAGGATCATGCCCCATTAGAGAATAGTGGATGGAATCCCTCTTGCCCCTTGCAAAACGCACCAGGCGACCCTCTTGCAACAGGTGTTGTACAAAACCATGGCAGAAAAAGCTAAAAACACCAGTGTAAAGAAGTGGTTTTTTTCACTTTCTTATCCATGTTTTGTACAGCGCCTATCACAAGAGGATT
>JAOXJP010232905.1:0-10395 GCA_025762735.1 Platanus orientalis | reverse complement strand
GTCGAGGCTTACACAAACTCAGCCCAAAATGTTTTATCTGAGCCTAAATTCGGCCCAAATAAAACTTCGAACCTAAAATTTGGGCCCAAACTCAGCCCTTTTTAAAACAATAAGCTTCAAGCCAACTTCAGGCTACCCAAATAAAACTCTTTACTTAATTTTAAGGTTGATTTTAGGCCCATGATTGCCCCTAAATGCATGTTATATGAGTTTTTTTAACAGTTGACACTTGACCTTGATGATAGTAAATTTGTTAAAAATATTTGGATCCAAAAAGATATATATATATATACTTAATATCAACATATAAATAAAATTATTATTTGCTAACTAGTTTAAGCCAAACCGGGCTAGACCTCAAGTTGAAATTGAGACTGCCCAAACTCGGCCCAAATAAAACTTTGGGCCTGAAAGTTAGGCCAAACTCAGCCCAACCCAAAATTAGGTTAGCCCAGTCAAGTTATTTTTTAGGCCGGATATGTTGAGCTTCGGGCCAACCCAACCCAATTGATAGCCTTACTCAATGTTAGGCAGTAGCCTGACCCAAGTAATAATCATATAAAGCCCGGCCCGGCCCAAAATATGTATAAAATATAATTTGACCCAGTCCCAATCCAATGTTGGGATTGCTTAACCCAACAAATTTAAGGTAGTCTTTGGCCCATTATTAACCCAAATTTAATTAATTAGGGATATTATCAAAGTATTTAGTGGTAATCTGGGCCCATCATCAGACCAAATTTTAAAATGAGATTTAAGTTCGGACAGCCCAAACACAGTCCAAAACCCATGATTTTAAAACAGGTTGACTACCTGGGCCCATATAATGAAGCATGGGAAGTTCAGGCTAACCGCAGCCCAGCCCATTTGGCAGTCCTAAGTATGACGACTCTTGAGTTATGTTATAGCGTGCCTTGAACTCTCAATGTTATAATGTTATTGAGATAAGCAATCAAAAAAGGGACATTCTTTGAGTCAACAAGATTGTGAAGCCACAATAGTTTGTAATCATTCAGCGGGCAAACTTTCTGATTAGGACATTAGGAGGGGTGGGCAAATCCAGTTTATAATCAGACAGAAAAGGTATCACTCCTCCCAAACTCCAATATTTTTGTTTTTTTGTTTGCCTTTGAAAGATATTTCCTTTCATACTCAAGGTCTAGCTCAACTTGGCATGAATCAGCATTGCAGTCGTCACATGTGCAGTCACAGTCCTGGTGGCGGGGCACAGGTGTTTTGCCAATTTCTTCGAGAGAAAGAATTTCTGATGGAAAGGGGTTTGGAGTGGCAGTTTCTTGGTAGTGAAAACTAGTTTCGACTAATCTGTCTACTTGCCGTGTATATACAGGCTCTGTTGCTGTAATGGCCTCATTTCTGCCATGAAAGTTTTCATACTGGGTAGTCCACTTTGCTGGGAGAAGAACTCGAAGATCCTCTGTAAAAAGTTGCTTTGGGACATAGGTGCAAGTGGGTACCGAGGCTGCATCTATTTTTAGAAAAAGAGCATCCTAAGTTTGCACAAAATCAGAAACTGGGATGTCAAATGAATGATTATGTACTCTGTAGGCAATTTGGTAATGTAGTGTAGCAACGACTGCTGTGGCAACTTGGGGGGTTTCAGAGATTTGGACCTGGACTTTCAGGCAGTCGAGGGCATGAGGATCCTGAAGGGAGATGTTGTAGTTGGGGACCAGTGTGATAAATACAGTGTCAGCATTAAGAGTGGAGGTGATAGTGCCCAGAGTAGCATGAGGATATAAAAGAAACCTGGTATCCAAAACTGCAAGATTTGATATTACTGGTAAACCTTTTCTTCCATGAAAGGTGAGGGCTAGTTTGATGGCTCAAATGTGGATGTGGGTATATCGAAGAAGATCTGTAGGTAGATCTATGGGCAAAAATTGCTCTTTCTCATCTGCAAAAATGGGATGTGCTGAGAAATTAGAGGCTTGCACATATTCTTTGACAGAACTGGAGTGTTCTGCTCCAATCAGTTTTTTGATTTTCTTTTTAAAAGATGACTGGGGCTTACAGTAAACAACATAGGGGTTGATGACAGGGAATTGGGAGGGAGGAACTTTGGAATCTTCAGGAAGGTACTCAACTTCATAAAGATAATTGAGTTTAGATGCTACAGTGGTCTTAAAAGAGGGAGGTCTTGCTAGAAAAGGAAAAGACGAGAATGAAGAGGATGATAGTTTCAGAATATCCATGAATAGAAGATCTTGCTTTTCTTAATCTTGCCTCAAAGCGTTGCTAGTGGTTATCATGATCTCATGAGTGAGGGTCTGGAGTTACAGATTTATTCTCCTGATGCTGTGTGTCTCTAGTACCACATCCTTAGGTTTTAGAAATAGATATCCCAGCTGAGAACAAGACATTAAGGGTTCTTAGATCGGTACCTTTGAAAGTTTCCAACAGACAAGGTTCTCTGTCATGACTTCTTCCCTACAAGGGGGATACCTTGTCAGAGGACTAGAGTCTTTGTTGTTGTTCCAGTAGGCCAGCGGCCAGTCTGAACGGGTAAACTCTACGGTTTCTAGGTCTGGTTTAGTTTTCTAATTTCCGTTGTAATCCTGTTTCTACTGTAGAAGATCCGTTAGAGCAGCAACTATAGAGCATACCTTGGGATACCGTCAAGTTTTCTGATGTAGAAGATCCGACAAAGCGGCAACTACAGAGCATACTGGGCATGACCAGAACAGGGCATACTGGTCTAAAATGTCGCTAAAACAGTACTATGGGAGATTATCTTAACCAACAACATCGCTAAGAGATGGGATCAGAAAGCAAGACAGGAAGAGCTTCGCCAAACATTTGGCTCTAATTAC
This sequence comes from Platanus orientalis, assembly GCA_025762735.1. NCBI lineage: Eukaryota > Viridiplantae > Streptophyta > Magnoliopsida > Proteales > Platanaceae > Platanus > Platanus orientalis. The sequence continues at coordinate 7,564 of JAOXJP010232905.1, read as the reverse complement.
TACCAACCTGTCCACCTCCATATCCCACAACCGGAGCATCTACACGTCTTCCACCTAATCTTTTCCCCCTCGAACCTTTCAACCCCATCAGCTCATACATCAATCTTCTCACCTTTTCCTCCCCTACACCCATGTCCATTCCACACCCCACCCACTCTGATCTCACTACCCATTTTGATACTCTCATGATGGAAACAAATGAGACGCCCTCCCAACCTCAACCTAATGTGACCAAACCAAATGTCACTGAACCAATGGACGAAGCCACCTCCAATGCATCACCACCCCCGTCTCCACAGCTCGATCCTAACCGGTTCTTCGCACTTGAAGATGTTTCTCCCTCAAAATGGAGAACTTGCATTCTTGAAATACTTGCATGGGCCCAGGTTCAGATTCAAAAACCATTTGCAACACAAGCTACAGTCATTGCCCAAATTCCTCCCAGGCTCCTAGGACTACTCAAAGACTGGTGGATCAACCTTGGAGAATACAGGCAATTACAAGCTTTGTAAAGTGTGACAGTGGACACCTTCCTTGCTCTCATACACCATGAATTGATTGCAGCCCAATTCTACCACACTGATCAGCAGAGAGAAGAATTCCTCCAGATGAAATGTTGCTCCTTTAAGAGGAAAGACCTTGAAAGGCATTACAGCAATATGTCCTCCAGGTTCTATACTATTGGTGGTATAGATGATTCTAACCTAAAGCAAGCATTCCTAAACTCTCTACCTGATCTGCTTGGCAATGAAACATTAAAAATTTTGGCCATAAAGAATCTTTCAATGGCTACAGCATCCTTAGGTGAAGTTTATCAGAATGCACTCCTTGCACTTGAAAAATTCTGCAACACCTCCAAAATTTTCAAACAAGTCGAAACCATGGGCAAAAGAATTGGGAGTGCCTGCAAAGATAATACCCTCTCCATTAAATGCAAGGATGACAAAAATTGTGAATGCAAATTGTCCAAAAAGGCTCACTTCCGCAAATACCCTGTTGCAGATAAGCCACATCTTCCAAGATGGCAATTTCTTAAGAAAAATAAATTTCGGGGAAAAACCTCTGACTGCTGTTATATCTGCAAGAAAAAAGGCCACTTTGCTCGTAATTACCCTAAAAAGGCCTGGAGTGCTCACCTCCTTCAGCAAGCACGCCAATATGCAGATTCAGAATTTTCAAATGTCGAGTCTCAGTTTTCTCTTGAGGACTCATATTCTCCAGACTCCCTCCTAGCACTCCCTTATTACTCTTCATCAGATGAAGAGCTTAAAGAAGACATCTCTGACCCACCGGCTCAGTACAACACTGACCTAATTGCTCCATCACATTTGGTCCAACCAACTCCAACAGCCCGTATCTCCATATACCCTACACCTTTTACCAAGCCAATTCCTGTAATTGCTTACTTTGACACAAGGGCAGCAGCCACCATCATCAATCCACATCTTCTTCCAGATTCTCACTAGAAATCCACTAACCTTACATTCAGAGCTGTGAATGGAGACCTTTTTCAGATAACCAAGATCAGCAAACCCATCACCATCCAAATCTTTTCAAACCTCAAAATCCAGCACCAGGTTCTTGGCTGCAAACTCACTGACAAAGATTTACTAGTCGGGTTTGATATTCTACACCAACTCCCTTCACTCCGCTGGAGCCATCATGGACTTTCCTCCTCCCCGCATTTTTTGCCATGGACAAACATCCCGAACCTATATCATCTGTCTTATAGTCCCATTATCCAAATGTTACACTCTGCCTGTGCCACCTTCCATTCTATATTTTCCCACTCCCAACCTCTCTGGAAAAATGAGGCATTTTTTGTCCACCTCCCATTTAAACTCAATGAGGACATCAATCCTACCACTGCCTCCCATCATGGTATGGCCCTAGATCTGTACCAACAACCATAGAAGAAATTGCCCATCTCCAAGCTGAAGGACTCATAGAACCTACTTCATCCCCTTGGGCCTGTGAGGCATTCTATGTCAATAAACGAGCAGAGTAGGTCAGAAACAAGCTCCGACTGGTAATCAATTACCAACCGCTCAATTGCTTCATTGCAGATTCTAAATTTCCTCTCCCTCAGAGGGCTGACATGTTCCAACACATCAGAGATGCAAATTTTTTTTCTAAATTTGATCTCAAGTCTGGTTTCTGGCAACTTGGAGTTCATCCCATTGACCGTCCCAAAACAGCCTTCTCTATTCCCAACCACCATTTCCAATGGACCGTTCTCCCTTTTGGTCTGAAAACAGCCCCCTCTTTGTTTCAGCAAGCCATGGTTCGAATCTTCCAACCCATTCTCCCCAACATTCTCATTTACATTGATGATCTCTTATTATACTCCCCCACTCCTGAAACTCATCATCACCTTCTCCACCAGTTTGCAACCCTAGTAAACCAGTATGGAATCATGCTCTCTGAAAAGAAAATGAAAATTGGCAAAACAGAAATAGATTTTGTAGGCATGCATCTCCATGATGGCCAATATTCCCTCTAGCCTCATATCTCCACAGTCATTCTCAACTTCCTCGACAAGCTCCCTACACAAAAATTTGTCCAACAATTCCTTGGCCTTGTTAACTACATGGTTGATTTCATCCCCCATATTGCCAGACCCCGCTCCATTTTGGCTTCTCTTCTTAAGAAAAAACCCCCTCCATGGAACTCTCGTCATCTCCAAGCAGTCAGAATTCTCAAGGCCCATTCCAAGAATCTTCCTCCCCTGCACATTCTAGGGCAATTCACTCCCCGTATTCTCCAAACTTATGCCAGTGACTCTTATTGGGGCACCGTTCTACTTGAAGAAACTGAAGGAAAAAAGAAAAATTTGTAGATACAAGAGTGGTGCTTTCTCCCCTGCAGAGAGCCATTACCACTCTACCTTCAAAGAGATTCTTGCAGTCAAAAGAGAAATTGAGAAATTCCAATTTCATCTCACAGGAAGACACTTTATAGTAGAAATGGATTCATCCACCTTCCCGCGAATGTTATATTTTAAGCAAAAAGTTCTACCTAATTCTCAACTCCTCAGGTGGGTAGCCTGGTTTTCCCAATGGGATTTTCACATCAAGCACATTAAAGGGATTCATAATGATCTTGCTGACCTCCTTTCCCGTAAACCTCACCTCTTCCAGACAGTTCAGCCTGCACCAATCGCTCTCCTCTATCCACTTACACCAGTTCCCCCAGATGATCCTCTAACACTAATAGCCCATCTTCCCCCAGACGTCCAATCTACCCTCATGTCTTATATCCAAGATACCTGCAGTACCCATAATTTTTATACTTATCTTGCCCTCCAACTCAGACGCCATGGCCGAGTATCTACCCATATTCCTCATCCCCGGTACCCATTTCTAGCCCCATTTACCATCCGTCGGTACTATCATCTCCCCAAAGAAGCCCTATGCTTTCTCTAGTATCTCTTCGAAAAATACCACATTGCTTTCATCTTGGATGTACCACTTGTATCAGCCTATATTGCTCAAGCAATTGTCAACCCTGCTATCCCCTCCCACCTGTCTCGTTTCAAAACCCTCCTAACCTGGTTTCACCATCTCCCTGTCTGGCAAGCCATGTTTATACCCATTCAAGCCCAATTTGCAGTAGTAACTTTCCATAACCCTACAGATTTGATCCAAGACTTCACCTCAAACCCTCCGCATTCTTATTACACTTATGATTCCTCTGCCCGTTTCCAGCAATGGTGCACATACCACTACATGACCCATAGACAACTCCATCCTTCAGCCTGGACTTTTTTCCAAGACTCGATGTGTGCACTTAACCATGTTGACCCGTCAGAAATCGCATCCGTGATCACCCTTTTGCCCAATCTGGGTGCCCCATTTCCGACTCCCTTTTTGATAGCCTTCTTACCTTTTTTGAGGTTACAGGACACCTGGGATCCAGCTCATCAGACGAATTTCCTTTTACCGGGTATCCCGGCACTAGTGATTCGGATTGATCTGCCCGCTGCCCACCGAAGCATCCTATGCTGCCCTCTTTGCTGTGCGCCACTAGCCACCTGGCATCACCCGTGACCTTTTGTAAAAATTAATATTAAGAATGTTTGAGATCCGCTTGTTGAAGGATCTATAAATAAAGAAGTTTGTTTGTGAAAGAGACAAACTGGGACTTGTCCAGATCGCCTCTAGTGTGTTCTAGGAGTGCTTTGTAAGTCTCTGGTGTTTGTTAATATATTCCGGCTCTATATTCCAGTTATTGTATTTCCTTTGATTTCTCTCTGTTTATTTGTGTTTATACTATGCCCTGTGCTCATTTGGTATCAGAGCTAAATGTTTGACTAAGCTCTTCCTGTCTTGCCTTCTGATCCCATCTCTGAGCGATGTTGCTGGTTAAGATAATCTCCCATAATACTGTTTCAGCGACAGTTTAGACCAGTATGCCCTGTTCCGGTCATGCCCAGTATGCTCTATAGTTGCCGCTCCAAACCCTTTTCCGTCAGAAATTCTTTCTCTCGAAGAAATTGACAAAACACTTGTGCCCTGCCACCAGGACTGTGATTACACATGTGACAACTGCAATGCTGATTCATACCAAGTTGAGCTAGACCTTGAGTATGAAAAGAAATATCTTTCAAAGGCAAACAAAAAAAAAGTCCAGGCAAAAAGGTGGAGTATCACCTAGCACCCAAAGAATACCCTTAGGCCCTGTCTAGTTGCCATCAAAAGTTGGTTTTCTTGTGATATCATCTGCGACATGAATATTTATGTGGGGTCTGAAGCCACCATTCATGGGATGCCATGTGGTGTCAAGTACTGACAGAAGTGGATTAACTGTCAATACCTGGCGCCCCATAAATGGTAGCTCCAGGCCCAGCTTAAATATTCACGTCGCTGAAGATAGCAGCCCCAAATATTGGCTTCTTAGAGTAGAAGAGAACATGAAAGGATGGTAACACGGGCACTGGTAGTGACTAGTGAAACTTTTTAGACCGATATTCAATTTGATATCTAATCGGTCTTCCAACCATAACCATGACTTGGAGCTTATCTTGTATCATCTCAACGCTTCGAAAAATCAATTCTTTGTGGTGGTTCATTTTTTCCGTGAAAAGTGAAACAACACCAGCAGTAGTTCATTTTTTACAATGGTTCGTTTTTTTACACCCACATGTCACCTGGTGCCCAGGTGCTTCAAGGTCGCTCCATGAAAAGCATTCCAGAAATCACTACCATGTCTTAAGACGTCCAATCGTTTAATGCAAGTGGAGTCGTGGAGAGATGACATGACCAGACTAGATCATTCACGTGACATGTAACCTTGCAGATTGACTTAAGTGTATACCACCATGTCCATAAATTGTGATGTTTTGGAGTATTCCATTATGGAGTCTAAATCCTCTACAGTAAAATTGAGTGGGTTCGTGTGTGCTGCCATTTAATACTTGACACGTCATCAAAACAGACGGCCATATCTCCCAAATTCTATAACTGCCACATGTTTTGGCTGATGTGTCGGATCCTGAATGACAATGAAAAGTTTTGCATCTTATTCAGTTTTGCTGTGCAGGATCTGGACTCATTATAAAGGATTGTAGTTTGAAAAGTATTTTTTTGTTATCCAAGAAACAAGGGGGAGGGAGTGCAAAGAAAAGGAGGTAAGGCTGTCAACCTAGGAAGGCTGGACAAACTTGGGTCATAGAACATAGCTGTCATGGGCCCAACATTGAAACTTTAAGCATGGCTGTTCGGATCAACTAGTCTAAGTGGTCTAACGATCGTTGCAGTCCATGTCCATTTATTGCTGTTGTGGATATTTTGTTTGATGTTTTTACTGAAATATATGTATTTTCCTAAATATCATTATCAGGCGCATTGTCCCTAATAGGTTAATACCTTTATGGTAAGGGAGCAAATGTTTTGTGACCAAATTGGTGTGACCACACTATAGACTGACACTTAGTGTGTATGGGGTTTAAAATGTCAAAAAAGTGCTCAAATCAAGAAGTAGGTGTCCAAAAAGAGGCATCAAATTCAAAATTGTGCAAAGTTTCTATGACCAAATGTGTGACTACACTATGGGCTGACACGTGATTTGTATAGGGTTCTAAGTGTCAAAAAAGTGTTCATTTCAAAAGGTAGGTGTCCAAAAAGAGGCACCAAATTCAAAAAACACATCGCGTGTCAAGCAGGTGTGTGCATGTGCTGGGTCTGGGTCGGGTCTTAGTAGGGCCCATCATTGTTTTACTACAGGTTTGGGCCCAAAAGCCAAGGCATCAAGGCCCAAACCTGGCCCAACATAATTTTACAGGCCTCAATACTCATGATTTCAATACAACAAAAACTAATAATTTTATTAGAAATTTTGTATAATAACTATTTTTCAATATGTAAGTAGTAATTATATATAAAAGCCCATATATTGCCTCAGGGCCAGGGATTGGGCAGAGGGCCTCGAGCTTTAGGCTAGGTCAAGGTTGGCCCAAGCTTAAACTGGGCTTCAACTTGGGCCTGGGGCCTTGTCAGGCCTAAGATAGGACCACTCCTTTCCGGTCCATTTCTCAAGCTGGGCCGAGCCAGGGTTTGGGGTGACCCGGCCCTATGTGGAGCCCTAGTGTCATGTCTGTGGTGCACATCACATATGGTCATAGAACATTTGTTCCTAATTCAAAAGGAAATCATCATGTGTCAGTCTGTGGTGCATGTCACGCACTGGAACAATTTCAAGCCTATCAGAACATTTTAAGCCTAGTTGCCCAGTCTCATACCAAGTGAACATTTCAAGCTTATTAGAACTATATAATTATATCTCCTGCATATGATCTATCCTATTAGGTTGCCCGGAACAATTTACTTCTTCTCGTGAAGTAATAAACACTCAATAACATCTATGCATAAATAAATCTCATTTATTGACAAAATAATTTACAAATAAACAACTGACTTTGTTAGGGCATTCATTATCTAACAAATATGGGCACTAAGTCATAGTGGGTAAAGCTCTAAAATGCTTTGTTTTCTCTTCTTCTTAAGAAGATATGTAAAATGATGTAAACATATGATGCAACGTTATCAAAGGAATAGCACATTAAAGGGCATTTTAACCATAATTTAATCACTTTAAAGCTCGATCTAAATGTCTAAAATACACGAAAGACATTCTACAAACATGTGCACTTCAATCCCATAAAAATTTAGTTATGTAATAGCTATTCAATTTCTTGAGATAAACACTATCATATTTTTTAATACGATGTCTATACCAATCAATGATGATAAGGTGAAGATGGAAACAATTAAGAAATGCTCTAAAATTATTTATACGAATACTTTAGTAAACTTGAAACTCACTTGGATTTAAACACATTACTTGTCTTTTGGAACAACAAAATCCTTACCTTAATAATAGGCATCTGGTTAACAATTTATGTGAGGATGAACTATTTTGATTTGTGGTATGCCTGATTTTTATTTTTTCTTGTTGGTAAAATATGGTGTGTTAAATTAGATCATTATAATTGTTAATCTTGTAGAAATACTAACAAAATAGGTTCTTTGTTTAGATTAGTATAGATATCCAACAAGTGTGATAT
>JAOXJP010232904.1:0-10395 GCA_025762735.1 Platanus orientalis | reverse complement strand
TGTGTACGCATTGTGTGGACTAATGCTTAGCTTCCCAAGTGTGTTTGCAGGAGAGAATAGTGTTCCTCCTGACGGGGGGTGTTGAAGTATATTAATTCCTGTATCTCCTAACACCTTAAGGTTTTGGGAGAGTTGGTTAATTTACTATCAACAATGGACTCAAACGGAGTCCTTAATAGATGCAAGTTATATAAAAAAAGGAAGAATAAAGATTGGATGATTTTGTAGAGTGGGCAAAAAATGAGAGAATTAGGCTTCGACCGATAACAAAACCGATACATATCGACCGAAACCTTTTAAATTGAAGGTTTTCTATTATCAATATGTATTGATATGATCGATACATTTCCGCGATACCAGGTATTATTTAAAACTGTAGAGCAATTTCGTTTCCATAACTTGCAAAACCGATACGTATCTGCCGAAACTAATACATATTAACCAAAACTTGTAACCATTAGGATCAAGTTTGATCCAAAGATCATGTTGTGTGTTTTTTGAGGTATGTTGCTCATCAGAAATGGTACAATTGCTATCATCGGGCTTTTCGGTGATGCTTTGTCACCATGGATGTGATATTTTTTGAATCTTCTATTTTTTTAGCCCGAAGACCTCTTGTCAAGGGAAGAGTTCTAGTGAAGAGATGTCTTCTTTGTTGTTGCCTATGCCTTCTCATATCTTTGATCTCAATGGTGGGGATGGTAGTGAAATAAGGAACCTTAAGGCCATCGAGGGTTCAAGTAGAGAGGGGGAGAAAGGAAAGGATTTGAAGGTGTGCGTGAGAAAGAAAAAAAGGATATCCTTTCCCCTGTTCCCTACCAAGAGGGTGTTTTTTATCCTTCTAAACAAGGTAATTCTCTTTCTCCTTCCCAGCCTTGTGATTGTCTTGATGATTCTCCTATTTTTATTGCTCTCAGAAAGGGTTTTTTGAATAAACACCCTTTTTCTAATGTTGTGCCATATGGTGCATTATTGATGTAGATCGGCCCACATCTAGTTGTAGGCCACTATCATTGCACCAAAGCAATGATTCTCCAACTACATTAGATTGGTATCAAAGCCAAATCCCCGGTGGATTGTGCTTTGGTTTAACTTGTAAGTTGACATTAGTTCTTCTTTAATTTATCTCTATCTTTACTTGTGCTTAATCTGATGCAACAACCCTACATTGCTTGGAGAATAAGTACTCTCTTTGGAAGCCGAAGCCAAGAATTTCCCAAGGCAAGGGAAGGGTGGACAAGTGTCTATGGTATTTTGATTTTACGGTCTTTTTCTTTTAATTTTGTCATGTAATAAGGCTTTTAACAGCCATAGGAGTAGTGGGTTATTAAGTAGGAGTGTTTAGGGGTATTTTAGGTACTTTATGTTATTTGTTTTAAGACTAAACAAGGGGGGAATTAGTGCTGGTCGTGCAACTCACTTGGGGGGGGGGGCATTTTGGTCATTGTAACAATTTTTATTAAGAACCATGGAACGATTTCAACTGTTTTTTTTTTTTTTTGAGAAATAAAGATTTTTTTTTTAAATCCACGAGTGGGCTTCTTCCTCCTCGATTTCCCAAGGTAAGGAAATCTCTTCTCTCATCAATCTTCACTTCCTTCTTCCTCCCTCTTATTACTTCTTCTTCTTCTTTTGACACTTTCTTTTTATTCCCTTAATCTTCTTCTTATCAGAATTTTCTGTAGTTAAACCCAACCTTCATTGATTCTCTTCATCACCATTCAATAATTCCATCACCATTGATCAAATCCTTACACAAGGGTGTCTATACCCCCTAGGCAACTCACCTGGAAGTGTTTTCTCTATTAAAACCTCTCCCTAATAAATAAGGGAAAGGTTACATAGGGGCTGGTGGCACCTTGTATTGCAGTAGATTTTTTTTGTCAAAATTTTCATACTTGGGATCAAGGTTTTGAGAACACTTCAGCACTTTTATAGAGGATTTTGAAGTTACTTGAAGAAGTATGAACAGCTCCTTGAAAGTTTGACTACATTTGATTTGGTAGTTGATCTTTTGGGTTCCTAGTAATTTTGGTTATAACATATTTTGGGGGGTTTTCAAGGAAAAATAGCTAGAGGGCTTGAAAATTCTTGAAATTTTTATTAGAAGTCGCTGAATATCTGCATAACATAACCCTAAAGTTTCAGAATTTTCTAACACCCGTCAGGGGTATTTTCATAATTTTACCAACTTTTTGGAAAATTACATATTTGCCCCTTGACCGAAAGTCCCAGATTTTTATTCCTGGGTTATTCTTTATTTATTTCAAGTTGTTTCCCATTGTTCCACATCATAATCCCTTATCATCTGTCAATTGTAACCCTTTTTCATATTGCATTTATTTACATTTCCTGCAAAGCTTGGGAGATAGTTCTTGATATTAGGACTATATTTTTTTTTCTTTTTCCCGGGAAGACAATCAAGGTTCTGATTAGTGACATGTATGAGAACTTGATTTCTACAAGTTTTGTTTAGGAGATCTTATAAGATCTTGTAGATCAAAGCTATATTGCATATGGTGAGGAGAGTTTTGCCATTCAATTAAAACAAGGGAAATGCATTGATTGTGTTGAATGTAGAATTTTTTTTTATTGAAAAACAATAATGTGATTTTAGGAAAGCAATGGATTGAACAAAAGAATGCTACTTTTGATGAGGAGACACATATCTTAAAGATTTTTAGCTTTGGTATGTGATATCAACTTAAAGTTACAACAACCTTCTTTTATGGTTCCGTCAGCTTTGGATGGGAAAAACAAGAAAATATTGTAAAATAGTTTTGATAAGTCAAAGTTATATCCACCAATTTTACCATCTGTGAATGAAGAAACGTTACAACTAGTTTTAGAAGAGACTACTCAAGTGAAGATTAATTTGAGTTTGATTGTTGTCCCATAACAAGAAACACTTGAACCATTTCAAGTTCAGCCCAAGGATAATCAAACAATATTTCAAGAAGTGGAGGAAGAGAAATTTCAAGACAAACAAATTCTTAAAATTCAACACCACATGAAGATCCCTTGTTAAATCATCCAGTTCACAGATTTACTTTGAAGGATCGCGAGTATATCCGGATGAAGGAGAAAGAATCATCAAAGCCTGGTGGCATGGTCTTGATTGTTTTGTTGTTCTTGCAACATTACAAAACTTAAGGATGAGTTTTTTTTTAACTAGGGGAGAGTTGATGTAGGCCGGCTCACATCAAGTGGTCCCAAGACTCATGGGTTAGTACCAAGAATAAGGCCCACATCCAGTCTAATAGGCCTAACCTAATCCAGTTGTGTGTAACAACCAATCAGATAAATAAGGTATTAAATCCTTGCCAACTATATGCAATTATTAGCCGGATTAATAGGGTATTAAATCATGATTGGGTAGAATAGTTGTCTAGATTCTAATTTAGTTCCTTTATTTAGCTTAAGTCTAGATTCAATGAATGTCCGATTTAGGAAGAGAAATCCATGTACCAAAAAAAGTGAGAACTACTTTATTTGGATTGCTATGAGGCCTATTTAAGGACCTCCCCCTTGTATTCTAAAATCATTGCTTTGGTGCAATGATAGTGATTCGGGCTACCTGCATGAAAACGCGGGATTCGTGTCTTGTGAGTAGCCACTTTATGTAAAAAAGCCAAATGTCAGGTATGTCTCCGGTCTAACCCTCCCAACACCCTGTAGATACCAAAAAAAAGATTCAATGAATGTCTGATTTAGGAAGAGAAATCCATATACCAAAAAAAAGAGAGAACTATTTTATTTGGATTGCTATGAGGCCTATTTAAGGACGTCCCCCTTGTATTCTAAATCATCAATAAAATTTCAAAATTTCTCTCTCATTTGGTTGAACACATAAGTGATGTGGTGTAACTTGAAGGTATCTATGCTTGGGCAGGTTGTTCCACTAATCCGGCTGCATCAATTATTTCATTTCTTTTTCTCCTTTGTCCATGCCTTATCTTCTATTTGTGTGCCTCACAATGTATCCAAGGCTTTATCTCCCAACTTGTATGGAAGGCCGTCATGGAAGAATAGATGTGGGAACTGGAGGAGAATCACACCTGGGAGATGGTAGATCTCCTAAAGGGGAATTAACTAGTTGGGTGCAGTTGGGTGTTCTCCATGAAGCACAAGTTCGATGGTTCCGGAGAAAGGTACGGAGCAAGATTGGTGGCAAGGGGGTTTAATGCAAACATATGGCGTTGATTACTAGGTGACCTTAGCTCCAATTGCTTGGATGAACTTAATACGAGTTTTATCTCTCTTGTAGCCAACCATGGATGGTCTTTGAGGTAGTTTGATATAAAAAATGCCTTACTACATATGGATCTTGACGAAGAAATGTACATGAAGCCACCTCTTGGGATTATTATGTATTCAACAGAGAATGAATATGTACGCAGATTGAAAAAGGCTTTGTATGATGTTAAGCAATCCCCAAGGTCGTGGTTTTAGCGCTATGGTGCAAAACAAGTATACACAGTGCCAAGTGGATTCTACATTGTTTGTGAAGTGTTGTGGTGATCAAGTGACGTTATTGTTTGTGTAGATGACATTGTGGTTATAGGAAATGTTGAAGCTGAAATGAGACAGCTTAAGGAGCGATTAGCCACAGAGCTTGAACTTACAAACTTGAGGCAATTGAAATACTTCATTGGAATAGAGGTAGCTAGTTTCAAGAAAGGGATTTTATTTTGCAATGGAAATTTGTCTTCGATCTCTTACAAGATACTAGCCTGACAGGATGCAAGCTGTGTGATACTCATGTGGACCCCAAGCATAAACTGAAGGAAGATGATAGTGATCTCCTTCTTGATGCAGGGAGATATCAGAGGTTGGTGGCCAACCCATATACTTATATTTCATTAGACTGGACATTACCTACATTGTCAGTCAATTCATGCATGCTTCCTCAAGATTTCATATGGAGGCTTTGTATAGGATTCTTAATTATCTCAAGGGCTGCCCAAGGAAAGGCTTCTTGGATGCAAGAAGAAGTCATTTTTGTGTGGAGAAGAAGAAGTCATTTTTGTGTGGAGGCATATAGAGATGCAGATTGGGCTGGTTTTATTGTTGATTGGTTTTATGAGAGTTAATCTAGTCACATGGAGGAGTAAGAAGTAGTCAGCTGTGGTCAGATCGAATGCAAAGGCCGAGTTCCGATCTATGATACTCAGGTTTTGTGAGTTGATATGGATACAAATGCTCTTGACTAAGCTTGGGTTTCTAGTTTCAGGACTAATGAGCCTATATTGTGATAATAAGGTAGTCATCAGTATTACACATTACCTTGTTCAAGATGATTGAACTAAACATGTGGAGGTAGATCATTGCTTAATAAAACGATCATCTGAAGGCTGGAACCATTTGTATGCCATTCATCAAGACCGAAGATCAGGTTGCAGTCTCCAAAGGACTATACAATGCACAATTCTCTTCTATTATTGACAAATTGGGAATGTGAAATCTCTTTTCTCCAACTTGAGGGAGAGTGCCGGAGATTGTTTTTGGGTATAGTATAGAACATGAGTGGCATACTTGTAATATACAAAAGTTTCTTGTATTAGTATGATATATTGTTATGCCATAGGTATTTACTAAGATACTGATAAGAACATGTGGGCAGAAGACAAGACCAATATGTATTTCCCAATTCTCTTCTTCTCTCTCCCATCAAACCCTAATCTTGCTGAACTCTAAACTCACACATTCCTACTCACTAACATACAGAAAAGGATGTGGAAGCATCCATCCTTCAAGCCCTACATATTGGCTATTGACTCTATGTCCATTACATATAGGTAATTCAGCTCTAGACTGGTTTCTTGTACCTTCTGTTACGTACTGTTTGCATCTCTAGACTGCATCCAGAAATGATTCATCATATTCATTTAAGTGCCATGTAGATTGAATTGCCGAAGATAGACTTGTGCATTGTTAGTGTAGTTTTGGGCAACGCAGGCCCAGACCTGATATTTAATCTTACAGATAGGAATTCCTTACTTTTGCAACTGTTGGTGGAGATATGGTTTATTTGGTATGTAATTTAGCACTTTGACGTAACTGTGTGTTTTTTCATAGGTTGTTAGCTCTGTGAAATGGCTTGAAGATGAGTTGGAACTCAATGCTCTTCACAACCCTGGGAGTCGTCGGGGTAGTGACAATGAGAGAGTTGCTGTAGCTCAAAGATCTGCTCTTTCTGCTGCTTTAGGAGGGCGAGTTGAGATTGCAGCAATGACCACGATTTCAGGTCAGAGTAAAATCCTTGGTAGTTGATTAAATGATGGTTTCTTTATGTTCTTGTAATGATTGTTACACTAGTGATGCCATAATTGTGGGTTCAAATTGTCTTTCCAATATTCTGGTGTTGATTTTTTTGCTTCCTATTTTTTTATATTTTTTTCTCGTACAGGTGTAAAGGCAACCTATCTCCTTGCAGTAGCTTTCTTGGAGATAATACGTTTCAGCAGCAATGGTGGCATCCTAAATGGCAATACTAGTTTGACTGCTTCCAGAAGTGCCTTCAGCTGTGTGTTTGAATACCTGAAAACTCCAAATCTAATGCCAGCTGTCTTCCAGTGTTTGACTGCAATTGTCCATAGGGCTTTTGAAACAGCAGTGTCATGGCTGGTATTTTTTTCTATTTAAAGGAGGCTGTTTTTTCTGTCTTTAGGTTGCATATGTTCTTGTGTAGATTCCATATTTTTTCTGAATCAATGTAATGTGTGAGTAGAGATGTATATTTTTGCACAAAGAATGCCTTAAAATAATTCAACTGATTTTAATGTCTTTCATTTCAACATGCTAGCAGAGAGAAATCCTATAATAAGTTGGACAGAAGTATCCTTCCTTGTGTCAATCTTTTAATATGTGTTTCAGATTGTAGTGGTGGAAAGAATTGGAATTGGAAATTAACCACTGGTTTATATATTTGTTTCTTTCTTGCTTTACTTCAAATATTGACAGGAGGCCTCTTCTCTTCCTTTCCTCTGGAACAAGGAACTATCCTAGTTTGCAGAAAGATCATTTATTGAGAACATAAGTTAGTGTTTTTTTATCTTCTTTGTAGATGCTCAGGTTTCTGGTTGCTTGCTTTTGGAGACCTGGAGTGCATATATATATATATATTCACCCATCAACACAGCAGATATTGAAAGGATGGGATTTTAACCACAATCTTCCGTCTTCCCATTCCTTGATCTGGATAAATATAATACAAATTGCACCTCTTTTCTATCCACATACCCTCTTTGTTGTCAAATCCGTTTTTGGAAAGATCTTTTGTGGGGTAATCTCACTTTCGAATCTTGATGTGGACAACATAAAGCAGCTATTGTATATACCCCCACATAAGAGGGCTAAATTCAAGACATGTGTATTGTGTGGACAACATAAAGATCTATATATTCACATATCAACACAGAAGATATTGATTGGATGCGAATGGGTGGGATTTAAACCACAATCTTTCATCTTTCCATTTCTTGATCTGGATTAATATAATACAAATTGCACCTTTTTTCTATCCACATACCCACTTTGTTGTGGGAAATGGTTGTTGAATCCGTTTTTGGAAAGATCTATGGTGGGGTGATCTCACTTTAGAATCTTGATGCGGACAACATAAAGCAGCTATTGTATTGACCCGCACATAAGAGGGCCAGATTCAAGACGTGTATTGTGTGGGTTATTTAGAATAATTTAGGGGATGTAGTTGCTTTGGATCAATTTGGTTAGGGTAGTTTTAGGGTCGTTTCTGTTTTCATTTTGTGGTCACATTTGTAATAGGGCCTTAGGCCATGGTTTTTTTATTTTTATTTTAGGAGTTTAAAAGAGTCCAATTAATAGGGTGATTAGGGTTGGTTGATAACTTTAGTTTAGGATAATTTTAAGAGTCATTTTTTAAATTTGGAAATATTATGTAAATGAGTCCTAGTGGTTTTAGGAGTCTATTTCTATTTTAGTTTTGTAAGCCTGTTTAAAGGTAAACCCATGACTGAAATTATTTAGAATGGAATAAAGATTATTGAGTTTTGTGAACCCACGAGTGGTGGTGGTTATCTCTCTCTCTCTCTCTCTCTCTCTCTCTCTCTCTCTCTCTCTCCTTTCATTGGGTGCAGCCGTGGGCTCCCCTATCTCTTCTTCTTATTCTATATTCTATCTTCTTATACTTCTTCTTCTGCAAGTATTCTTCTATCCCTCCTATTATCCCTCATCTTTTGTTATTATCATCTTCTTTCATCCTATTTACTGAGATCCAAACCAGGCTGTTGAAGGATGCTGCATACCACATATTTCAAGATTGGTTCTTGGAACCGTTTATCAAGTAAATCGCAGGAAGCATAAAGAGGCTTTTCTCTGCCATTTATAACAGGTTCTATCTATTCTCTTATCCTTCTTTCAATTCTTAAAACTCCTTTTAGATCTGCTCTTAAAATCCTGTTCTTAAATATCATTCTTGATCCTCTTTTCTTGTTGTTTTTTATCTTGGATTTTCTGGGTTCTTAAACTGCAGAAATCACCCCTCCTAGGAGTTACTTTTTCTTGACTTTCTTTTTAGGGTTTTGTTCCTTGATTAGTCTACTTTCTATGCATATAAGTTTCTTTAAATCTCTCCTCTGATTTCGTATAGTTGATAAATTTCTCATACTAGGTTTCTGGTTTTCTTGATTCAAGATTCTACAGTCTAAATTTTATATAATTTAATATTGCTGGACTTCTTGGAATTACTTGAAATTTGGTAGATATTCTCCTCATAGGCTTCAGAATTACTCTGCAAAATTTCAGAATTTTCTGATGCAAGACCAGGGATATTTTTGTAATTTCATGGGTCTGCCCAGAAAATCCAGAATTGCCTTTATTGGGTTTTCTCTTTTTCATCTTCCAATTCTTTTACTTGATTCCTATTTAATTCCTCTTTCATTTTTTAGCTTTCTTTGTTTATTCAAGTGCTTTGGTGTTGTTTCTAAAGTTAGTTTTGGGATTCTTTAATTTGTCTTTGCTTTCGCACATTACTTTTGGACCTATATCTTACATCAAATCTTCTTTTCCTCGCTTATTATGTGTCTCCTCTCAAAAAGATTCTGTTGCAGCTGAGATCCTTTCTTTCTTATTGTTCAACCTCTCTTGGCCTTTGTGTTTCTCTAGAGATTTGTTTGAATGGAAGGTTCCTATGGTGGTAAGCTTTTTGGATCATCTCAAGCATGTCTTCATTTCACAGGCTGAACCTGATTTGAGAGTTTGGAGCCCTTCTTTTGGAAAATTCTCTTCCAACTCATGCTTTATTATCCTTACTTAATTATAAACTAGGAATTTTCTTTTCATGAGAAAGAAGAATTGGAAATCCTTGGTTCCCCCATGTGTTAATGTTTTTGCATGGTTGGCAAATTCTAAATTGGGCTAACGCTATGGACATATTATATGGACGGTGACCATATAAGGCTCTATCCCCTAAGATATGCATGCTTTGTAGAAAGGATGGTGAATCTGGAAGACACATTTTTCTTCATTGTAAGTTCTCATAGAGAATTTGGAATGCATTTACATCACCACTAAATTATGTTTGGGTGATGTTGGAATCCCCTTTTGAATTGATTTCTCAATGAGGTGCTGGTGTTTTTGGTTTGAAAGGTAAAGTATTCTTGGAAACCTTGGTTCTCCTTTGGAGGTGATGGATACTATCCTTGGTAAGGTGGGCTCTTGGTTGAAGGTTTACCAAGGAATTTAAAGATACTTCTTTGAATGGTATTTTGAGGTATTGCGTGTTTTGTGTTCTTTCCTTACAACCGAAGGAGAGGAACCAAGAGTAGGTGTGGATACCTCCTCTAGTTAGTAAAGCTGAAAATGAATTTTAATGGGTCATGGAGGTAACCCGGGGCCTGTGGGTTATGGCTGTATTGTACGGGATGATTCTTCCAATTTTATTTTTGTGTTGAGTTGATCTTTGGGTATTTGTGGTTCTATGAGGGCTGAGTTGTTTGTGTTGTTGGCTGGTCTGCGGGAACTTAAGAGAATGGGAAATAAAGGATGTTTAGTGGAAGGAGAATTGAAGATTTGGCAGTAGTGCTTGGTTGGATGGGGAAAGCAAAGGGTCATGGCAGCTGGCTTCTTATACTGGGGAAATTAGGGATCTTATGAGGGCACTTGATATATCCTTATGTCATATCCCTAGGATGCAAAACAAGGCAGCTTATAAACTTGCTAGATGGGGGGTTGGGCTTCTTGAAATACACAAAGGGTCTCTTTTTCCGGAGGAATGTAAATCTGATTATTTTAGTCTAGTAGTGAATTACTTGTACTATATGTAATCATATTTGTAATTTTGTTTTATTTTTTAATAAAAATTTGTCGTTATCCATTAATATATATATATATATATATATATAGAGAGAGAGAGAG